>ARYC01001264.1:0-99115 GCA_000711775.1 Oxytricha trifallax | reverse complement strand
ACTTAGGAGAGAACTAAAATCTCATTCTTAAAAGCCTTACTGAGTGAAGAGAAAAACTTTTAAGTCTAATGAAATTAGGATGATAGAGATACCTAATTACCCAGAAATATCAGTGACAAACCTATATGACGATGCTATGAGTGATCCGGACGTAGCTCTCTACCTTCCATCAAAGCTACAGCTCTCTAATAAGTTGCCAGAGAGAAACTTCTTCTTTGGTGTTCTTGGAACTCTGAAACCTGAGTACTGAAATGAAGTTATACAAGAAGCTCATAAGAAACGATACAGCATCTCTCCTGAAGAAAAAGAGAAGCAAGGTATTAAAATAAGTGACACCTGGCTGTAGGAATCAAAGGCATCTATTCATCTCAAGTAAGCTTAGTCTTCTAACTTTATAGAAAAACTTGGTACTGCTATATACTTGATGAAAGAGCGCAGCAAATTAAACAGAGAGAGAAAGTCTCAAGTAAAACATGAATTGAGTAAGAGGCTCTTCAAAGATTTATAAAAGCCAGAAGAGATGAACATAGATGCAGGAGCTGGCACTAAGAGAAGAAACATAGGCCCAAGCAAGCCTTAAGATGAAGAAAAGAAAGAGAAGCCAAATCCCTTTACGGGTAAATTTAATATGTGAACTTATTCATTCGTTTAAATTTAAAACTTATTTATATACACAAAATCTCCCTTCTCTTTCGCATACTTTAGCTTTCTCATCGCTGACTCTCTTAGCAGTACTCTTAATAAGATCTACTGTATCTATCTTTAAATCATGCATCAGATGGTAGAGCAGCATTTTCTTATAATGACTTTTTAATAACCCCCAGTATAATTCAATTCCATTGAACTAAGGGCTGTAAGGAACATTAAATGCAGGTGTTATATTTAGCCTTTCATATTCCTTCCTTGATTCTTTAGTTTTATGAACTGACAAGTTATCAAGAATAGAATAATTTCTTAGTCAGCGTACTTATCTCTGAGTTATTGCAGGAATTTAATATATTATTCAGTCTTTATAGAACGAGGGTGAATAACATAAGTCTCGATGCCATTTTTTTTGCTTATTCCACCAAGTATTGCATGAGTTTAAACCTTAACCTTTTAATCATATACTTCAATGTTGCTGTACCTCTTATACCAAGACCTTGATATGAAGGTATTAAATGTGAATACTGCCTCATCAGCGTGTATGAACTTTATATTATGCTCTTAAGCCCTTTGCATTTAATCGAATATATAATTTAAATTAGTCTTATAAAATGGAACATTAAAGTCAATCACTCTCTTAATGCGATTGACTGTCTTGTAAGATATTCCATTCTTTTTATATATGTTCGCTATAGATTAAGCAGAGATGTGAAGCTCAGGAAATTGGCGATGAAACATCACAGCTCTCTAGGCAAGAGGGAGGTGAGTCCAGTATTAAAGAGTCTTATTATTAATAAGATAATCGATATGATGCTACTAAAATTTAAGAGGTCTCTTAGGTTTAGAGTTAAGATGCTTTCTCTTTAAATTCAATGCTAATAGACAGTGAGACCTAACAGTTGCTGGAGATTTATGAAGCAGCCTTGCTATATATGTGTAATTAAGAATAGGTCTGAGTTGATCACCAAAGTCATTACAACCATATCGCAATTTAATTAGTAAATCTAAATGCTCAATATCATAAAATGACCCCAAAACTTCGATATACTCACTTAAAATACTAATATTTAAACATTAAACCCCTACATAAATCCTATTCAAACCCTAATAAAGTATGCACTAATAATCTACTTTTATCAATCAAAAACTCAATCAAACTATTGAAAGGATTTTTTGGGTTTTGAATCTTAATAATGCAAGAAATTATTAATAAGTTACAAGTTCATATATTTTTGGGAACTCTTAAAATAATACAATTCAAAGATGTTTTATAAAATTTGGAGGGAAATCTTTTGCTTTAAAGGATAGTTTCACTCAACCCTTTTGAAGCTTCCTGCCTCATTTATGCAAGAAATTGGAATTTCTATTAATTTCTCATGTCATTTCATTTATGAACAATTTATACAGGACTAAACCCCAAATCAATTACAACTCCAATCTTTAATGATTGCGTGCGTACATTTTCATGAAATTACATTTACTATTTAAAAAAATTATTTGCATTTAGAATAATGATGTTTTCTAATGTTTAAGTTTACAATGGATATTTGTATACCTGAAATTATATATTGAAAAAACTTAAAATATAAGCATGGAAAAAAAAGTAACTAATAATATGTTTCTTCTATATTTTAAGCCATTAAATTTTAATTTAATGTTTTAGACAAACATCCACCCAGATAAGACAAAAAACTACCTAATATAAGGGAAAGGGAATTTCATTGACCCTAAAATTTTTGTATAGTTTAAAACAATTATTATAATAAATAAATTTTTGATTTTATCAATTAACTTATACAAAAATGAAAGAATTAATTTTAGAATGATTCACTTGATGAAAATATTGAGTTTGAAGATATATATTGATACAACTTTTTAATTTATTAAAATTTATTTAAAGATATAAAAGCGAATTTTAAATATTGATCATCCAAATTTTTTATAAATGGATCTTTAATGCAGGAGGCCTTATTTTATTATAATATTTTTATCCTCAGTTATGCAATTAAAATTATACTATTTTGCAAAAACAAATTAAATAATTTTCTTGCTTTGAATTTTCGAATAAAAAAAACATAAAATTAAATATATTAAAATTTTTAAACAATTATTTACCTTAAATTAAAAGCAAGTATTAAAGTTTCATTATAATTAAAATACATAATATTACTTAATTTATGGGAGGTTATAAATTTTGTCGTCTAGAAGGGAATTGAAGTTTTTATTTTCTTGTTTGATTTTAAACTTTGGGGTGTGCCCTCGTAGAGTGCAGAACATTTTTAACATAATTCAACTTTTTTAAATATTTAAATCTATTATATATAAAATGACTAAATCTTTACTAAAATATGACACTTTTCAAATTTTCAAAGAGGAATTTAGTTAATTAAGAAATCATTTGCAATAAATTATATAAATATATATTTTCAAGAGGAGAATTAATCAATTATATACTTATTTTTTTAAAGTTACTTTAACATATTTATTCCTTTTTATAACTAAATTAATTAAAAATTTATTAAAATTACTCTATACAGTTTTTTATTCAATCATAAAATTTCTGAACAAAAATTATACTAAAAAAATAATCTATAAAAAGAATATTTATTTTTTCGGATTATTTTTTTTAAAGTATTTTTGATAAATTCCTATAATAATTGACAAAAACTTAAATAAATTATCTAATTAATTTTGCCTATAAATCATTAAATGAAATAATTATAATGACTCTTTGAAGAAAAAAATAATGTTTTAGAATCTATTAAATATAAATGAATTGATTTTAAAAAGTTTTAATTATTCTTTCCCGAAGATAAACTTTGAATTTGAATATATTTTATTGTTATTTTATTACTAAGACTGATTTAATTGGACTCTTGAAATTTATGTTGAGCAGTTCATATCAATAAAATTATTAAAAATGCCAAAAGTTTTGAAAAATATCAATTATTAATAAAAATTATTTGAATTATTAAAATGTTTATATTCATTAAAGAAGGATCCAAAGAGTCATACTTTAATTTAATATTAATAGAAATAAAAAAAAATTAAAATAATGATTTATTAAGAAACAATTAATTTGTTTTATTAAGTATTCCAAAATTTTTGGTACATTATTTTTATGCATGATTTTTTATATGAAATTTTCAATGTTAAAACTTAAGCAATTCTCTTTTATATAATAAATTTTGAATTCCTTTATAATAAATTTAGTTTTACGATTAATTCAAATAAATATAAATTTTTACATATTATTTAGATTTTCTGAATGAACTTTGTATAAGTTTTTCAATGCTATTAAAATATTGAAAATAATATAATTATAATGTATTTTTATTTATTAGTTGTAATCTACTTGAAATATTAAACTGAGGATCCTTTTTTTTTAATAATTATTATTAGTAAATTTAAAGATTTTTTGATTTCTTAAAGAATTAAAGTTAAAAAAATATTTTTGATTATACTAAAAATTAAATAAGATCTGTTAGAAAATAAATAATTATATTTTCTTATTTAAAAACTTCCCATAACTATCTTTACGCAAGTTATTCACATTATGTTGAGAGCTACCTCTATTTAATAAATTTTAATGCTTTAAATTTATAAAGTAAAGAATAATTAAATTAAATTTCTCGGATCTTAAACCTAGGAAGTGAAATTTAATGTAGTATTGTTAGTATTTTACATTGCTGCTCTTGAAGAAGTCTTAATAAAACATAATAAAAAATAAAAATATTTTAATAATAAATTTATTCATAAATACCATTAAAGTGAAATATATAACATAACTTTATAAAGTCTAGATATTACTACATTAAAAATTTCTATCTTTACTTTATTATTGGGAATAAAATCTTTATTTAAACAAATTCTGCAAATATAAGCAATATAAATCGGAAAATTAAAATATAAAATATATCTAATTAAATTGCATTTAGTAGTCAATTAAATTATATTTTAATCATAACTTAAATTTACTATATAAATAAATTGATATCAAGATTATAAATTTTATCAAGAATTCCTAAATCTGCAAATATTAAGTTAGATTAGGGTAACTACTATTATTCTAAATGATAAAATAATTTCAAGGAGTATTTTGTATTATAATAAGAATATATTTCCTTTTAATTTTAAGTTTATCAATAAATATAAGATTTTAATTTAAATGGTATTGTTATACTTGCCATTATTTCATTTTGATTCTAATATATAATACTTGGAATTATTATTGGAATTAAGCTCGTGCTGCCTGAATCTTTTTAAAACAACTATGTCTATTTTAAACATTATAGATATTATAAAAATTAATCCTAAAATATAATAACTTATAAAAGTATGAAAAAAAGAGGGTATAGAAATAATGCAGCAAATTATTTAAAAATATTTTTTTAAAAAATCTATGTAAATAAGAAGAAATCTAAAAATACCAAACAAATAAATAATAGTTTTGAATCCTAATTTTTAGCATAAACTATATTTTTTTCATTGAAATATAATTACAAATGCTTATTTTGTAAATATAATATTTGATTAATATGGATTATATTAAAAGTTTTAATTAAAATATAAATTAATAATCTGGGCAAATTTTCCTCAAAGTTAATAGTTGTCTTTATGGATAATAAATAATTATTTATAAAAATTAGATAACTATCAATTGACTTTATTGTCACAAGATTATTTTGATTTTATTATTGCTTGTATAGATTAAAATTGGTAATAGCTTAATTTTATGCTATTTTTTATTAATATTTGATTTTTACTATAGTTTAGAAAATTTTAGTTGGATTTTTCAGGGTTGACGCTTGGGCATTTTCTCTGCTTTTTAGCAAAACAACAGCTGAACATATAAGAAAAGATAAATAATATTATAATTTTAAGCTTAATAAATATAAGGGTTCCTAAATAATTACATTTTGGTTCGTCAAATTGTATTAGAAATATTTAAATTTAATTTTTATCAATATAATCATACTTAAATAAATTTTATTATGCTTATTGCAGGGTTTAAATAAAATTTTGTGAATAAAATTTAATTATTATTAGTAAAGAAGAGTTCTTATGAATAAAAGTAAATAATTTTTAATTAAATTCTAAAAAGTAATAAACTCCATCCATTTACAAATGATAGATTAGAATGCCTTGAGAATTAATAATATTTATTATTCGCTAAAATTAAATGCAATTTTTTAATAAAAAAATTAACACATAACTGATTTTTTTAAATAAATAATTAGTTACCTAATGATATTTTAAAATAAGCTCATACAATATTTTTCTATATTTATTAGGTCATATTTATTTTAATTTTTAGTTTTCAAATGAAATGAGGGGTTTTATAGTGATTTTATAATCAATATTTTTTGTGTGCTTTTATTTTAATGTTAATTTTATATTTTATATAGGGTTTTTAAATAGATTTATATATCTATTAATGATAATTATTAACCAAATACAATAAGCATGATAATTTTATCATTAAGAGATTGTATTAAGTTAATTGATAAAAAGTATTGTAAATAATTTGTTTAATATTTCATTTATCAATGATAAACAAAAATTTGTCCCAAATAAGAAACCTCTGAATTATAAATTAATTTACAAATCTTATTAATCTATAATGAGTTGCACTGCAATAATTAATATCAATCAAATAAAGTTAATTACTTTACTAGAATAATTTATAATACATATTAAATTAAATTTTTATTAAATTTGATATTATTTTTATCAATCTATTATAAAAATGAGGATCGTTTATATTTTTTAAAAATTAAAATTCACAAATAAATTAATATAGGTGGAATATGTAAATACTGTGCATTGAGGAAAAAATTAAATTTATTCTTAATAAATTTAATTCTTAAGAATATTAAGATTAATTTATTTCAAATAGAATAAATATTTAAGACAGATAAATAAATTTTTATATAAAATTATATATAATTCATCTAATAAAAGTGATAATAGGTTGATATTAAAAAATCAATTGGATTTTTATATTAATTAAAAATTTATTATATGAAATAATTCATAGATTTATTTTAAATAAGAAAGAAAAATAAAATTTAAATCTTTCATTGTTATATATTAGAATTTGCTATTTAGATATTTACAGATATTAAATTACAATTTCTGGCCATTTTTTATATTTATAATTTTCACTTAATTCATGAGATTGCATACTTTTGCTCTTTTCACTACGCTTTATTCTTTAATTTATGATATTAACTTTGTTATAAATTAAAATAATTTGATGTTTTCTCAATATTTATTTTGATAATGATTTCACATAGATATAATTTAAAACTTTGCAATTTTATGTTTAATCTTCTAAGGTTTAGGAATATGGTCCATTTTATATATTATTAGCGTCTATATTATTATATTTATAAGGGTGAATTGATGTAGACTTCTTGGTTTTTATAAAACAACAACTGAACATTAAATTTTATATAAAAAATATGAATAAATTAACATTTCTAGGTGAGATAGTGATTTGCAATTTAATTATAGGAAAATTAATTTTTATTTTCAAAAGAATTCATACTCTATTATGTAATTAGTTGATATGGCAATATTTTATATACAAATAGATTTTAAAATTAAATTTCATACTTCTATATAATTGCTTGAAAAATAAACAGATAACCATGTTTTAACAATTTTTAAATATATTAATGGCTAAAATTCACAATTATAATGAATACTTAAAGAAGAAATGTTTAATTAATGAGTAATTTCTAATTAATATATAATAAACCATTAATATTATACAAACTTATGAATTTGCAAAATTTTGTTAAGAAAGCTAAAAAATATATATATAAATACTGGTAACCTTTCTTGAAATTTAACATATTTAAATTAATTTAATATTATTAAATTTAATTTATAGCAAATTAATTTATAAAATAAATTAAAAGCAATGTGTAATTCTAAATCTTATTTGTTTATAGTTTTTAAAATGAAATTATAATAGATATTCATAAAAGGGAGGATTTTTAAATGCATTTATTATCATTAAAAGGTCATCTATATAAAAAAATTCAATGAAATATTTCAAATATATAAGCTTTAAAAGAATAATTAAAGCAATTTTATTTTCATGAAAAAAAAATAGGAACTTTTGTTGTTTTATTTTTTTTAAAAATTCTATATATTCTGCTTTTTGACATTTAAAAAATAAACAAACAAAGATTCTAAATATTATCATTAATTAAAACTTATGATTTCAATAATTTATTATCTTATTGCTTGAACATATAACACAGAAAAGAGATAGACCAAGAATAAGATTATTTATGTTTTATAATGTAAAATGAAAAAAGCGTAAGTCAGTTTGCCATAAGCCATTTATAAATTCCAAATTATTTTGAAATTTGGAAATAAAGTTGATTTTATTAATTTTGGCATTAATTGTTTAATTAATTAAAATGCTAAAAAATCCTATATACATATAGTAAATATATATTCTTAAGCATCAGTATTTATTATTTTCTTGCAATAATCAATTAAATTACAAGTCATATACTAGTATTTAAAAAGTATAAATCTTTTTAATTAAAAAAATTATCATTTAATAATTAGAATTTTATTTAAAATTGCAATATACTTGAACTACTAATTTATCAGATTACTACTTCCAATTAAATAATTACTACACTATTAATCGATTAAATAATGAGGTGAAATATTTTCTTTAATTTTATTTTTTGATTTCTCTACAATTATTTTATTCTACCTTATGAATAAAAGTAATGTACCATATCTATTTTATATAGGGAAAATAAAAAATTTAGTGTTTTAAGTGAAGAATAAATAAGTTAATGAAATTTTGGAAGTTATAATTTAGGAAATTTTACATAAATTATAATTTGACCTTAAAAATATCTGTTATAGAATTTAGTATATTATATGTATTTTTATGATAAATAAATTTCATAATAAAACAAGGCTATAAATAAAAAAAATAAATAAAATACCATAAAATATATCCAAGTTTTTTTATATAAAATTTAAACTATATTATAGATTGTTAAAATTGCTATTCTAGTCTCGATTATTAAGATAATCTATATAGTTTTAGCATAGTTTTATTATTTTCATATTAATATTACTAAAATAGATAAGAATAGGAAATATTAGAAATACAAATAAATCTGTTAAAAGTACATTATTACAACTGGCACTAATCACATTTATTGATCATTTTAATATGATTTAGATTATGTTCAAATTTGATGATTATTATAAAAATATATATAATTAGGGTGTAAGTGTACAATTGTGCAAAAATATAATCATTAGACTTGGGTTTGATTATTTGCACAAATCAGAAATATATAATTAGTCTTATAATTATTTAATTATAAATAGTTTACTTATCGCAGCTCCTCATTAGCCGTGTCTCTAATGGTTATCGGCAGTGGTATCTGGCTTGCTGAACGGTCTCACATAAGCAGCTATTGCAGTACCTTCTAACTCACAGCATTAACACAGTGTAATGGAGAGTCACCCTAAAAATCTCTCACTAAGAACTCTAATACGCCGTCTTTATGCTGGTCGAATGTGATTGTGATGTTATTTTCGCCAATCTTCTCAATTTGTGGTTAAATATTTCCTATAGAATTGGTTAGAATAGATCAAGAAATTTACTGTAACAGTTTGAACAGTCTTTCTTATAGTGAGCGCGGAACATGCCACCACAAATTCATTGATTGACTTGGAGGAAGTAACTATCAAGATCACAAACAAATTCATAAACAACGAGGCTATTTTAGACATTACCTCAGGAGACCTCGGCCATTCTCGTCTTAAGCATAGGTGAAACTGGTCACAAGAAGCTGAATTTTGTTCTTGGCTCAAAGATTATCAGAGCCTCCGTATCACCCAGTAAATCGTATAATACATCTCAGTGTCAGAATGGTGCAAATCGGCTTTATTTATAATTAATTAATTAATTAATTATAAAACTAATTGTATATTTCTGATTTGTGCAAATAATCAAACCCAAGTCTAATGATTATATTTTTGCACAATTGTACACTTGCACCCTAATTATATATATTTTTATAATAATCATCAAATTTGGTCATAATCTAAATAAAAATAAAATTATCAATAAATGTGATTAGTGCCAGTTGTAATAATGAACTTTTAACAGATTTATTTGTATTTCTAATATAAAAAATATAGAAGAATTTTTATATTAATAATATAATTTATTTTAAAATTTCATTTGAAAAAGTAATAATGTAATTTAAAGTTTAAACTACCCTAAAATTTTATTTATATTTAAATAATAATATATAAACCTGTAAAACAGTAGTAAATTTGAATTATTAATTTACAAACATTTTCCTAGGCAGATAAATATTTTTTAAGTATCTAGTTGAATGTATTAATATTGTATGACTGCAATCTCTTCATTGATCATTAAATTAATGGATTTTAGCTCAGAAATTTTTATATTTAAAAATATAATAATATTAAATCTCTATTCTTATTTTTATTTATTACAAATCATAATAATTTTCAAAAAAAATGAAAAATAATCTTTGAATTTACTCTTTAACTTTAATTAATTAAACTATAAAATTTATTTTAATTAACTTAATATCAACAAATCAATCATATAAATATATTTCAACAAAAATTATATTATTTTTGGTTAAGATTAAAATATATACAAGTATTTTAAATATATTACTAAATAATTTAATATTCCATGAATAATATATTTTATGGGAAAAGAATAGTCCTATTTTCTATTTAAATTATTAAAGACCAACTTTTCTCTTAATAAGTATAATTTAATTAAACATTATGCCATTTTATATTGTAATATTCTATATGATATAATTCTTATAAAAATTCATTTAATTATTTATGAGAAGATTTTGATATTCTCAATATTTAAAAGATTTATTATAGATAATGATTAAATTTATTTATTTAAGCTGCAGAGTTTATCAAGATAAGGGATTCTTGAATTTCGAGGAGTTGCAAAATTATTGGAAAATGTTTAATCAGATCTTTGTTACATACTTTCTCTATCTAAACTGATTACTGGATTCATAAGCGAAATGTGTCTTTAATGTTATGGAAACTTCTGCATGATTGACTCTAAATTAATTTCATATTATGCTATTTTTTCTCCCCTCCCCATAATTATATATCTAAATAATTAACGAAGATTTTTATCAATAAAAGATTTGCCACGTTTCACTCAACTACACAAAAAGCTTTCTATAATTTAAATTGAATAAATTATTATATTTTTTATAAACTCATTAGCTGAATTCAAGTTATTATAATTGCTAGACTTTTTATTAATTTATACCAACATTTTTTAATTAATTGATATGCAACTTAGCCCCATATTTCTTTCAGTAATATGTTATGTAGAATCGTTCATCCCTATTTCTGATATTATGAAAATAGTAATATACAAAATATGATATAAACCTTTGGCGGTAAAAAATCATAAAAAATAGTAAATTATATAAAAATTATAATCTTAAATTAAAAAGTTAAAATATTCTATAAAATAGAAAGCGTTAAATAATTATTAAATTTATGTTATATTTAATAGAAATGAATTGATTTTATTAAATCATAGAATATTTCTGATTATAAGGGGTTTATTAGATGAAAGTAATGAATTCAAACTTATATCATGATTTGCAAGTTATTATATTTCAGAATCTTTTATAACTGATGTTTTCTTCTAATTCATAATTCTCATTCTAACTCTTAAAATAAATAAAAAAAAAACACTAGGCATATAAGTAAATTTATATATTATGAAACTGATTATTTTAAAGGGGGAGGGATCAATAATTCATTTAATAAGTCAGTAATTTAAGAATATTGGATTATTTATAAAAGATTAATTAGAAAATTTAATTGTATATGGGTTATTTAAATTATTACATTTCTTACCATTAAATTAGAGAAATTATTGCCCTATTTGTTAAAACTGCTTTTTTAAAGTTTTTTATTTTGAAAGAATTAAAATTAAAATATTTATTAAATTAAGAATAATCTAAAAATCTGATTCTAAACGAAAACACATATTTTGTGAATTATTATTCTATTTTTAACATGAAATATTTAATTTATTTTGTATAAATTCTTGGTTAATTGAAATAATTATCATCAATCTATTGCTGATTGAATTACTCTTAGTATTTATATTTTTAAGCTAATGGAACGAATTAAAATCTTTAAACTAATAATAAGATTATATAACGTGAATTTATATTCAAAATTAAGGTAGATCAATTCATATTTTAGAAAGGATAGGATTAAGAATATAATTTTATTATTTTTGTAGTAAAATTAATTGTTTAAAACCTGAGGGAATTAATTATTAACTTTAAGATTTTAATTTTAATTTAAAGCCAATTAATACTGCATTGAATGGATCAATATTTAAATATCATTTTGGCTAATTTTTTAATTTATTGCCATTTAATAAAATGAAGATAGATATTTAAACCCATTTTTTTTAAATAAAATTTTGTCTTTAAAGTTGCTTTAATTTAAACAAACCCAGATTTCACAATTAAACTTTATTAATTTCTTAGAGTTTTTACTAATAGTTTATATAATTGAGAAACCATCTTAGTTTCGTTAAAAAATAGATTTATTAAAATATCACAACTTGAAAAGGGTAATAAAAATAATCAATAAAAACTTAAGATCCCCCTGACTTTCAAATATTTTTTTGTAACTTTCCATTTCTATATAAATTTCGACTATTAATAAATTTGATACAGATTCTTGGATTGAATGCATTTTATTTTTTAAGAAAATCTTTTTATTTGTTTGCTTTAACTTTCATGGAAGATTCTTATAATTCATAATCATTATTTATATTATGTTAAATATTAAATATAAAATTTTAGGAAATTTAAAGTGATTTTATAGATAAATATTATTAATTTAAAATTAAAATGAAATGACATTTAATAAAAAAAGCAAAATATTAATCATAAAAGAAATTTGAGTCCACACTTCGTTTAAAATTAGAAAAAATAAACAATTTTTTCAATTTTATTTTTATTACCTGATTTTTAAGTTGATAAAAATAGTGGAAATAAAATTCAATAATTTAATGAGAAACTAATGGAAAAAGATATTTGCTTAACTATTTTGTATAAATCAGCATTATTTTCACTTAAAAAGAAAATAAAGTTTAACTTTTCTGAAAAAGTGATCAATTTTAATATAAGTGATTAATTATAATAATGTTAATAAAAATCAAATAATATATTATGTTTTTCCCTAAAAAATACCATTATTTAAATTTTTTAATTTAAATTAAATCATTTTGAGGCTCACCCTCTTGTTTATTTTTCTAACTGATGCATCGTTTTTTTAAATATTTTAATAATTTAATTTATAAATTATATAATTTATGACCCTAGTTTTTTATGTGTTTGTGGGCTGAACGATATGTCCGGATTTTTACTAAATTACTTTCCAGTTCTTGCAGTAGTCAAAAATAAAAAATTGAACTAGAAATATTAATCATTAAATATTTAGTCTATAGTTATGGACTGTCTATTAATCTTCCTTCACTCTTATATTGATTAAATTATTCTTTTTATAAATTACTAATAATTATAATATAAGATTAAAATCTTATGTATTCATGAAATTTGAATGATATTTATTTTATGTGAGTTAAAAGTTATTTACACTCAATTAAACTATATTAAAGGAATTAACTTTCAATATTTGTTAATAAAGTCTTTGCATAGGGGAAAGGGGATATTGTTAATGTTGGAGTAAATATATAATTGAATAATTTTTATATATTTTAAACAAAGATTTAGTATCTTTTATTTTTAAATGCTTCTATTTTAAATATTATTTATGTAAATCATGCAATTTAAATTATTAATGAAAAATAAAGAATTAACCAATTTTAATTACAGCTTTTTGTACTTTGATTATAGATTCTAAAAATGTATCTTATATCTAATATACTTAAAAAATCATGTTTCTTAAGACTTACTAATTTATAGACAATCATAATATTTCAATTTCATACATTAAATCAAATTAGCAAAAATAATATTCATAAATTAAACGTTTCACATTTATTATTTTAAGGTAAAATTTCTATTAAAATTAACAAATAATGATTATAATATTTTATTTATTTCTAACAAAAAAGAATATATATATATTTGTGTAAAATTAAATAACTCTGTTAATCCCTTTTAGAATTCATATAAGGAATATTTGCGACAGAGAATATAGTATTTCCTGAAGAATCATCAAACATAAAAATGATTTTTATTTTAAAAAAATCTAAGAGTTTAATAATATTTTAATCTGGTTTGACTTAATTGAACGTATTTCCCTTAAGTTTAATTTTTTTATCAAAAATTTTAATATAAATCAAAGTCATAATTAAAATTTTTGCACTATCCTCCCATATATTATAATTATTATACATTAAAAATCATTTTTTTCTCTATATATCAATTAATTTTTATATTAAGTTGTCTAATTTGCTTATTATTCGCATGATTTAACGATAGAGCACGAGGCTAAGTCAAGGAGTTTTATTAATGAAATTCTTAGGCAGGGCCTGTTTTTAATTTCTTGGAAAAACAACAACTAAACATATTATGAGGCAATTTTGATGAGAGATTTCTAGGATTATATTTTTATGGAAAATCAAATTAATTATATTTTTATTGTTAATTACTTAATTTATATATTTTATACATGTAAAAGATTTAACTAAAAATAATTTTCTTGTTAGTTTAATATATCTATTTCTCTTATATCTAAAACAAGTCTTATAGAAGTTTATGATGAACTTCAGAAAAAATTGAATATAAATATTAACCTATAATTAATATATCTATCATAATAAATAAATTTAAAGTTTTTAAATCTTATGTTAATAGAATTTGAGTATTGACATAAAATCTATAAATAATCAGATGTGTATAAAAATTAATAAAAATCTTCTTATTTTAATTTTTGATTCATAAATCTTCACGCTTCATGTTAACAATTGCAAATACGATTCTTTGAATTTGAATTTCTTCAGTCTCTGAGAACAATTAAAATTAGATTAAATTATTAATAATTTTAGGCAAATAATTAGGAGAGACTTTGGTTTTAAAATAATTGATGTTTATTTATGATGCCACTTGATTAAATACAATGAGTAAAATTAGTTGTGAAATCAAAATGAAAAATAAAATACATAACTTCTACACAATATATATATAAAAAACTAATATTAAAATATTATGTATGAGTTATGTATTTTATATTACATTTTGAATTTTACAACTAATTTACACAATATTTAAGACAATGAAAGTCCTATTGAATCAATGCTCTCATCGAATCCATGTGAGTTTCTTTCACTGAGTCTGTTCTCCTCTATTCTAACGGGTTCTTTCCTGTATTAGTTAGTTATTTCCTTTAATTAATGATTTGTGTAACCCAAAATTAAAAGGTAATAGAATTAGAAAATTAGGACTAAGATGAGTTGATTAGTTAAAAAATTACAAAATATTTTCCTTTTCAACCTCAATTCTCTTGAAGACATACTCTTCATTAATAATTTTCCGTTCGCTATCTAGATACTTAGGCATGGTATTTAATTCATTAAGCAAAGTCTAGTTAGAAATGTAGCAATTGTAATTAAGCTTATTTTAAAATATTCACAATTTAGTATTAAAGAGAACACCAATTTATACTATTTTTGAATGAAATATTTTTTTTTAATATAGAAATGATGAAAACTGGATTAGTTGGATCGTAATTCTCAATTGAAGCCCCGCAACCCCTGACTCTATTTTCTTGTGATCTGAAATCATGCGATATAGAACCATAATGCACAATTTTATCATCCATATACAAAGAATAGTGGCCTGACTGTCTCCACAATAAAGAAAAGAGGTGAGGATCGGTTCTTTGGGAGGTGTGTTGAATGTTAAGGGCATGTTGATTTTGCCACAGTTAATCGTGATTTTATCTATATTTATATATAATTGAGAATAATTTTGGTGTAAATAAAGAGTTTATATTTTATATATTATTGATCCTTTCTGAAATTAATGTAGACTGACATATCTGATTGATCATTGCCTGCTTTGTTACTCATTGATACTCCAAATGTCAATCTTTAAATTTCATCTGATAAAAAATTGACTTCAACAAATCTTAAATTTCTAATTAATAATCTTGGCTTCTCATAAAACTAGCTGGGTTCAATTTTGCCGCCAGAGGTGCCTCCCTTGAGTGCTTCCTGAGGTCCAGCTAATTTATGTAAAAGTTGCAATTCAGCATAGGCTTTGGAGTCTTCCCCTTTGAATTAAACTCCAAATTCAATCAGAATATCCTTGTCTTGGTTGTTAGCTATATTATAATAATTTACATTTACATGGGATTAATTTGTTTTTGAAATATCCATATAAAAATCATTATTTGTAAATAAAATGATTTAATAAAAGAACATATAAACAAAGCTAGATGTTCAAGTTTATTGTTGAATAAATTCACTGCAAGTTGTTTATCATCACAATTCACATTACTGATTGCATTATATTTATTAATTATTTATATATATATTTAAACTATTAATGTGATATTTGTGATATACAAGTGTTACAACTTATTATGACTATATATTTATTTGCATATAAACTGCCATCTGGACGTTTTTAATTATATCTAGCGAAATATGGCATGCATTTCTCATAAATCCAGTCTTGCTTGGAGTCTGAATTCTTAAAGTAATCAATGTAGTAGCTCTAACTCAATTCTTTAATAATAATTAATTGGTATTATTTCTATATTTTAATTGAGTATAAGAGGTGGAAAATATTAATAAAATTCTAAAATATTATTTTTAAAAATTTAAATTCTACATTAGATAAAGCATTTAGTAGGTTGATTGTAGAGAGTGTTGTGAGAGTTAAAAGAGCGGCTTTTCTAACCATTTTTACCATAGTTAATTTAAATAGGGAATTATAAAATTTAACTTTTGTTTATTTTTAATATATAATTTTAGTTCCTTAATAAATCTCTTTTCTATCAGAACAATAACTTAAAATATAATCTAATAAGTATCATAGTATAATAAGATCTATTGCTGTAAAAAATAGGTAAAATTCTTAATTTTTAATACAAATAATAGTATATGTCTTTTTATGCTTATAAATATTAATCTGAATAGTTCTTAATTAAGGGGGTGATGTTTGTCAAAAACTCATTAATGAAGTGAATGAATAAATCATCATTTATTATATAAAAAAACTAGAAACAAATTAGAAATATCTCCTACAAAATTATAAATTTTAATGTAAAACAGTTAAATTTGTAGAAATTCATAAATACTTATAAAGAAATTCTAGGATAGTAAATTTAATCTTAGTTAAATTATTATAATGACTTTTTTTAATCATTATTTCTGATTAAAACTTAAAATATTCAGATAATAATTTAATGTTAATAAATTCCCTTAATGCCTTCTTTCCTTGCAATATTTCTTTAATTATCTTTAGAATATTGTTTTCTCTCATTCTCTGAATAGATTTGGGTATTACTTGTCTTTTGCTGATTTACTTCTGTTGAAACTTAATAAATAACATTTTACATATAAAATTACCATATTTATTTTTTTAAATTTAGAATAAGATTATAAATATTACAACTGTCATGGAATGAAGTGGAGGCTTTTCTCTTTTTCTCAATACCATCTTGAATCTTAAGGAATTTACTGAATTCATCTTCCTCCTCCTCTTCTTCGTTAGCTTGTTTCCCGCCTTGCTCCTGATTGTTAAGATTTATCTCTACCTTCTTTTTTGAGTCTGTCTTTAAAAACGTAAAATTTATCACAATTTTCAAATGTTTCATTGTAGAATAAACATATTATATGTTATTGATGATTTTAAGATACTGCCTTGGAGTGCTTAAGAGCAGATTATTTACCTTAGTTTTGTGAAGCAGATGCTTGTTTATGATCGCTTTCACTATCACTACTAAGTGAGTCAATATCAGAATCTTTCTAAACAGTGATTGTTGGTAGTGCTTTTTTCTCCTCTGTTTTATTCAAATTTCTAGAAAAACTACTGGTGTTGCTCACTGAGTTTGAGTTCACTTTCTATGAAACGGTGACATTTTTCACTGGAGACACTTGAACTGAGGATTTCAGACTGCTAGAGCTGCTTAAACCTACAATTGGTAGATTCTTTTGGCTTAACTGGTGGCTTGGGGTTTCAATGCCTGCGCTTTCATAAGCTTTATCTAGACTGTAGCTATTGATAGATTCACTAAGCATTTTCTGCAATTTAACCTGCTTTTCCTCTTCTGATAGGGAGGATTAACTTGAAACTTCAGATTTAGCACTCTCGTTGCTGGACTTTCTAGAATGTGCTTGCTTTGGGGACTCTGTTGCTGACTTAAATTTCAGCTTTGTTTCTGGTTTAACTGGTTTGTTCTTCGATTTGTCTTTACTGGCGCTTTGAGCTTCTTTTTTAGCTTGCTCTTTCAGAAGTTTCTTAGCTGACTTTTTCTCTTTCTTTTCTGCTTTCTTGCTCTTTTTCTCTGATTTTTGTTCTTTCTCTAACTCCTTTTGTTTCTTTTCTACTTCTTGTTTTTTCTATAATTCTTCTTGTTTCTTCTTTTCTTCTTTTTTATTCTTATCTTCCTCTTTTTGCTTCTTGTCTTCTTCTTATTACATTTGAGTATTTTACTGTTTCTTTTCAGCTTTCTCTGCCTTCTTCTTTTCTTTCTTTTCTCTTCTCTTCAATTGCTTCTTGCTTAAACTTTGCTTGCCATCAGGGGATTCTTACTCTGATTTAGGTTGTTTATCTTTGATTTACTCTGGATTTGCTTAGTTTTTGTTTTTATTTTGAGGAAGAGCAGGTTTTTAGGGTGTTTCTTCAATGTCTGACATGTCGCTTGAATCATCCGATGAGCTATCGAAATAATAAATAAATCAATGATTATGTTCCTATAAATTTAATCGAGTTCCTTGATTAATTGAGTCTATCTTTGAGCAAGTGTCTAAGCAACTTCATCTTTTTAATCAGCAGTTTTCTCATTCTTTTTCACATCTTTCTATTGCTACTTACCATCATCAAGTTTCTGCCTTTTGTTCTAGATTTATTGTAACAATAACTGCTTTTCTTGTTGTTTGAGGTGTGTGGTGAGTTGGTTGTTCACTTCCTTAATTAATTCATCTGTGTTTGTTGTTGGTTGTTGTCTCTTCTAGCCAGCTAGTTATTATGTGGTAGTAGTTGTTGCCTATACAGTCTTTAATATAATGAATACCAATACTCATAATATTTTAAATGATAATTATATTATATAGCTTATAAAATTAGTCTTAGCTTGAGGTTGGTTCTTGTTTTAGTTATTGTTTTTTGTGAGTAATTCAGGCTTCTTAAATTGAGGTTATTGTTAATTAGCCAATATATTTGGTTAACTGATGGGTGCTGTAGTCATGGTCTTTATCAATTCCTATCTTTAAATTAATTAATATATATATTTTCTGCCTATCTTTCCTTTTTTTATTGGTTTTTACTTAAACTTTATGGCTGTTATTACTGACCTTTCTTGCCACCATCGATGTTGATGTTGAGGGTGACTGAGTGATTCAAACTATTGTGGTTATTGGCTTGATTCTTCTATAATTATTGCTTTTGTTTGTTCAAATTTTTGTCTTGATTTTTGTTCTATTTATTATCATTAACATAGAAATATATTCTTAATTGTGTGTAATTGATTGAGTTAAATCATCAATTATGGCTTTTAATATAATTATCGCAATATTTATAGGTATTAAATATGCCTCAACTTGGTCTATATAAAAAGTAATGAGAAAAATGTAGAAAATGTTTAATAAATTTATATTAAACTTGACATTTCTGATAGTCTCCGAGAGTCTCTTCTATCGAAAATCTTTAATCGACTTCGTACTGATTCTCCACGAAAAGCTTCACACATTTCACTTCAAACTGCTTTCTATCGTAATTCACTGATTAACCAACTTATTATTGCTTGATTATATGCACTTTCTAACAACCAATCATTGTGGTAATATCTATCAAGTATATATAATTGAGTGATATTAATTGAAATTAGGGGTTGTGTTTGAAAGTGCGATGTTGACTTATGGCTGAGTGTTTTACAGGTTTTCAATGTGTCTGAGAAGTGCGCAGATCTGCTCTTAGGGTGAGAAAGGCACCATCATACTCAATTAACCAACTATCATTTAAATATCCTGTAATTTATTCACAATTCTATGTATTTATAAACTATTTGAGGGAGTGCTTGATTCTGGGACTGCGAGTGTGAATTTGATTACGGATTTAATGTTTATAAGGTGGAGAGAAGAGAAGATGAAGTGTAAAGGTTGTTCTGGGTGCTGCCTGCTTTATTTGAAGATTATTATATATTATTGATTGAATCAAATATAATTGTAAATTATTACCATTTAAAGTTGAATATACAACATTTTATACTACAATTGGCAATATTTAATGAGGCAGAAGTTACTGCCAATTATGATGATTATATCTAATCATTCTATTACTTAAACTATATAACATGAAAATATTGCATGAAATTATTGCAGAAAATTATATCTATAAAATATTTTATAATATCTATTTATAAGTTTATAGATAGTAAGATCTACGAGAATCCTAAAAGTTTTCCGTAGTGAGACCAGAGAAAGATCTGAGGCCATGGAGAATTGACCCATGGGGGTCTGGCATTTCATGGGTGTTGTCATATATTTTATTGCTTATTATGTATGTATATATTTATGTGTATTAAATATTATTATTATTGAGAATATACTATGGATTTGCTGCTTAAATAATCTAACTGGCGATTCACTCACTATCAATATCTCATATATTTAAAATATACTTAAAAAAAATATGACAATTTATTGTCATATTTTGTATAGTCAATAGAATAAATTATAGTAAAACCCCTGAAACCTAGTTAAATTTGTACAATTTCAAAGAGAATTTACTGAGTTAAAAAGAGATCAAAAATAATATGCAGAGTATACTTTGAACATTCGTATTAATTTGAGTAATTTTAAATTTATAATTAATCTTTTAAAATCTTGAATTTGCAAAAGTATAAACTTTAAAATATGAGTGCCTAATCAAATCATGGAGCCAGTCTCACGGCCACAGTGGCTTAAACTGAGCGCAGAAACAAATTCAATGTGGACTAGTGGGAAGATAAAATGCAAGAAATATCGATTCCAAAGGATATTCAATCAAAATAAAGTGTAAAACTAAATCCTAATATAGAAATATTTTTAAAAATCGTAATTCTTTTTGGAATTAGATTAATAATTTCAGAGATTAGATATTAAATATTTTGAGATTATCAACAAGTTAGTTATGAATTATTTGATTGTGGAGGGGTATAAGCAGGGCGCACTCAAATTCGAAAAAGAGACTGGCATAAAAGGTAAGAATCAATAATTCATTTCACAAATTAAATATGGTATAATATTCTGTGATTTGTGAAAGATTCTTATCTATATACAATTTAATATGCTAATTGACATTTTTAGTATCATTCTTTTAATTTACGAACATGATAATAATCTAATTTAATGTATAGCTGAAATGGACATGGAACTGATTGATAGCAGAATAGAAATTCGAAGATTAATTGAAAAAGGTCAGATAGAAGAAGCAATAAATACCGTGAACAGAATTAACCCAGAGGTAATATTTACATTAAAAAATAATCATTTCCATTTTCACTTAAAATCCTAATAGTATAAATGCTTATAACTTTATGTGTAGATTTTGGATTAAAACATTGAATTGCAGTTTGAACTGAAGAGGCAGCACCTCGTAGAATTAATTAAAGCCAAAAATATCAGTGATGCGCTTATGTATGCGTAAACCCACCTCTCTCAGTCATTTATCAAGCTTCAAAGAGATTTCTTTAATAATTGTAATTGCTTTTAAAGAGTGAAATTAGGATGTATATTAGAATTAAATTTATGGAGATTCCTCTCAAACCAATCAGCAACCTTAAATAGATCAGAAACTAGCAAATTACTTCAAATTGGAGCTTGAAAAGACAATGACTCTCTTGATGTATGAAGATTTGGCAGCTCAGGCACTTCCTGATAAACTTCAAGAACTGGTGGACACTATTATTAATTCTAGTCCTAATTTCTTAAATTGAGCAAATTTATAATTTACAAGACTTTTTTTCTTAATTTTAAGGATGTATTTCTAGTAATTATTGTTTTTAGACACAAACTCCCGCAAGAAATTGGCAAGCAAAGTGAACATGGCAGTTTTGCAATACGAGGGCATCCCAAATGACTTGAAATTAGGATTTTATTGGCAAATGTTGCAATACTCGCAGTAACAGCTGGTACAAGGAGATAACGCTATGGAGTTCCCAAAACTAAAAGATCCCATGGGTGAATTGGAACTATGAATATTAATATAATGAAAGTGATTAAAATGGCTATAACAATATATGTTCACTTGTAATATAACAAACAAATTTCATATAAAAATCTTAAATATTAAAATGTCTTAAGAAATTGATAATAGGGAATGCAAATAATTATTGTATGCACTTTGTTAATGAAATTAAAGTTTATTTGTAGATTTATATCCTTATGTTTATTAATCATCATTACTTTTCTAAGTTTTGTTGCTACTAAATCAGTAACTATTGTTTCATATAATTATTTGAAAAAGATTTTTAAAGAATTTTACGACATTTCAATTTCAGGGTTCATAATTTATTTATTTATAGATTATATTGATTGAGGTATTCAAAATCTAAGAATTCGTTGCCATACCCACCCAATCTATGTCTAACCACAGTCTCCACGAAGCACTCGGGTGATATCTTATCACTGCCTGTGATCTTCCCGTTGCCTTGTCCCCCAAGATCCCCATGTTCGTTGTTATTATCTGAATTCTGATGTAAATTCATCTGTTCCAATTCATTGCTCAGCTCCACTGCTTCTTTAAATAGCATGACAATCCGTTCATTACTGTTCATCCCACTGGATCCCTCTAGACTCTTCATTAATTCCTTAAATTCGTCGAGAGTGAGCACTCCGTCCCCGTTTTCATCGAAATCTATGAATTTCTTCAGGAGCTTTTTCTTCTGAGAAGACTGATAGAGCTCCCATTCTTCAAGGATTAGGTTCATCAGTACTAACAAAGAGATTTGGAAATCTGGAGTTTAAGAAGAAATATTGTATAAATTTAATCATTTCAGTGATAAATTAATAACTAAGTTACTATAGAGATAAATAAATATATAATCATATTTTGATTTCATTAATAACAGTTGCAGGAGTTTAAGTGTATTTTATAATTTTATATTCGACATCCTTGAGTGGTACTAAAAAGAAATTAGTGAATTCTTTCTTAAAAGCATTAATCTCGTTCTTGTTCACTTTTATCTCAGAAAAAATAATTAAAATATGAGTATAGATATTTTTAATCTCTAGAGTCTCTTCTAGATGCATAATTACTACATCCATTTACAGCTCCCTCTCGTCAGTCTTTAAAGCCAAATTAGAAAGTTCCAGCCTAGAATATGCCAACATCAGCAATATTTTCATGCTTACAAAATGCCTCTACACTTGGGAAATAAATTTAATTCTAAGCATTTAGTCTTTATGAATATGAGCACTTTTTAAAAAATATATTTACTTGTTAAGAACTTAGGCTATTGTTATAACTCAATTCCTGCAATTGAATTCTATTGATAATATTAGCGAAAACGCCCTTTGGTTGATTCCTACAAGCCTTAAACAGGTAAGGTATAAACTCCAGGAATTATATCTATCCGCCATTGGTTAAACGGGTTTTATTACTAATTATCGAAGCAGATAAATTTTGAGCTTTTTAGGTTTGTTATTATTGCTGATATTTTTGGACAAGCTAAACAAAAAATATAATATATACTAAGTTTAAATTAATAGATCTATTTAAAATATATAAAGTTAGAATAAATGTCTCACTTTTAACGCGATCCTTGTTTGATCTGGTCTAAAAGCAGGGAATTCTGTAGGATTAAACCCAAATATAAAATCATTAAAACAGTCTATTTATAATAAAAGTGAAGGATATATGTGAAAATATTATATGTAAACGTTAGAATAAGTATTATAAATTATTAATAAAAATATCTGCATCAAGAATTGAGCATATTGATATTCCTGGGTATCTTTGAGATATATCTTTCTTAGGCCGCTGTAAAGTGAATTCAAGTAGCGAATTGCCAGAGATTTTAGGCCTTATTGATTGAGAAAATGTGTAAATGCAAATATCAACAGGTCTTGCTGGGAGTTGGAATTTTACTTATATTAAGATATTATAGTCATTTTTAATTGACTATTAAAACAATTAAATTAACATTAAATTAATACTAAATTAATTATTAAATTTTGATAGGCAACTAAAGCTTAACTACTAATTGCAGGTTGCTAATTTTATCCATGTATTCCAGAGATATTACTCTGCTGTGACTGCATTTAATATAGCTTGATTGTTAATTTATACTAAAATACACCTTTATATAACATAGAAATATTGTTGCCAGCAACCTCTCATCGTTATCAAATTTCTTCTCTAAAAGTTCCTCAACTTGCTTGATTAAAGTTTACTCTGGCATAATTATGATTTCTTTAGATTCGTGATTTAGCTGGTCTGCCAGTGTCAACCTGGAGGATAGCCCTGGGCTGTTGAACATCAAGTTGTTCTGATTATAAGAAAAAAAGTATAACCACAAATTAAATTGCTATGGAGTCTGGAGAGATTTGTGCTCATGCTCACACTTGCATTGCCCATCATAGCACCACTTAATGTCTGTCGCTTTTACATCATCATGTTCATATTTCCCATGGTACCAACTCCATTGCTGCTGCTTATGTTTTAAGTTAGGAAGGAATTTGCTTTCAGCATGGATTAATTGATCGATTTATATACATATTTAGACTAATTTTTAAAATTAAAATAGTCTTATGCTCAAAATTATGCCACATTAAAATATTTCAAAAAAAACTTATTATGCAATAAATGGATTTTGTTCTAGATTTCATTTAATTTTACTTTTCTATTAGTTTTGTCAATTTCAATGTTTCCTCCTTCTGATTTGTATTTCTCTTTGAGATTGATGTTTATCTTTAATATATTATGCTTTTAGTGGTAAATAAAACATATTATAAGAAAGAATACTAAAATTTTAAAGTAATTTCTATAAAATAAAGTTTTTATATATCTTGACTTGTTTGTATCCTGATTAATCAAACTGTCAATATTTGAGTCAGATTCTTCTCTATCAACATTGACTTGACTCTCTTATTTAGAATTCTTTCGATGTCCCAACCCCAACTAAGAATTAGTCTACGAGCTTCTCTACTGATTAATATTAGACTGCCTGCTCCTACTATCATTTTGCACTATATCATCTGTAAACCCAACGCTTTTCCCATTATTCTTGGACACTTTTCTCCCTTGCTTTGACTGCTAACTATCATAATTTTTCTGGCTTTCGCTGTCATTTTCCCCCTGCTTAAAATTTAACTTAATTTCATTGTCATTTTACAAGTGATTAGTTAAGTGTTATTGAGTCAGTTTTTACTGCTGTAATTACTTCTAGTGGTACTCGTATTCCTCGTTGTTTGCTCGAAGGAGGCAGTTGCTGCAGATGAAGTCTTCATCGACGTCTGTTTGGATTTATTGATCACGGGTTCTCTTGATCTTGTTTTGATCTTGGTTTTGGCTAATCATGCTGTATAACTTAATTTAAACAAACATTGGAGAAATTTTAACATAAATTTGATATCAGTATTTATTTTTTATATATTATTCTTCAAAAGAAACTTAGGTTTTAATAAAAGTATTTATAAAATAACTACCCTTTCTGTTTAGAAGCAGATTTGAAAGCTGAGTTTTAAATTTAGCTCAACTAAGAAGCCATATATCCCTCATCGATAGCTTTATAATTGGGTACTCCCAAAGATTTATTCATTTTAACAAGAGGGATCTCCTGCAGTTTTAACTCTTATTTTTCTAAATGAATTTCCAACTGATCTTGTCTCTGTTCTTCCAATATTTAAAGCTACTTTTTAGCTGATTGGACGTTAAATTTCGAGGAGGTATTTTGAGAAATGACATCTTATAGATCTGAATTGTTTGAGTGTTTGTGCATTTCTTGTGATATTAATCTTTAAACTTTAAGAAGGGAAGTTTAATCATCTTCATTGCTTGAAGAGGAATTGTTTATATTCTTTACTTAAGCTGTCTAAATCGAGAATTCTTTTGTAAGTTTTGGACTTTAATTAAATACAATACATTGAAAAATGATCCTAACTCTAGTTCTAGGGAGAAATCATGCTATCACTCATCAAGCTGTATTACTTTTAAGAAGTTAAAGTATCCATAAAAACTTTGAGGCCTTTGATTGCTACAGTTTGTTCCTGCTTTCGATCTTTTATAGTGTCGATATAGGCTTCCAGTTCGGAATTTAAATTCCCAAATTATTTAACTCCAGCAGGATTCCTTAAGAGTTAGAGTTCATCTTCTTTGTCTCTCATTGCATCGAGTAGTTCACCCTTATCATTCATAAGCTTGTCAATTCTCGCTTCCATCATCTCTTTTTGCTTCTCTAGTTTATGAATGACGTCTTTATAATGCTCTTCTTTGCTCTAAATGCTATACTGTATTTCTGCTATCTCCTTCTTCAGCTAAGAATCGTAGTATTTCTAAACTTTTTACAAGCGCTGTTCCTCATCATCAAGGTGATATTCGATTCTGACAAGCATCAACTTCCATAAGAAATCTATTGCGTACATAGGAAAACAATTTTTGTGTGAAACTTCGTGCATTAAACGTAGAATGTTCTTCTAGCAATCGTTCATTTCTGAAATAAAGTCCATTAGACCAGATCGTTTTTTCAACTACTCTTCTTGTTTCAAAGATAGTGTTCCACGCATTATGTCTTTAGTGTAGGATTATAAGGGATATGTAAGTCCATCAATTTTCTTCTTAAGTTAATCAAATTGAACTTATCTTTCATCTAAGAGGGATTGTTTTAACTTTTTTACTCTATAAGAATCCTGACTTCCAAAAGAGGAATCTTATTGCTATTATAAGTAAACTTATTTGTTTAAATTCTTGTCTGATATCATGAAGAAATCTGCAATAGAATCCCCTATAGTCTTTTAAGTTATTTGAAAGTCAATTGAGAACTTTCTTAATCTTATTAATTGCTTTTCTAGAGCTATTTGAGTTTCTTTCTGAAAGTAAAAGAAATGGCCTTGGTCTTAAATGATAAAAATGGTTTAATAAATACATGATATCAAGTACTTCTTAGTTAGACTCAAACTCTTTTGAAAGTTCTTGATTTCTTTTACTAATGGAACTTCTTGCATTTATCAAATTTTCGTAAAAACCTAAATTCCGATATGATATTTGCTCCTCTTAATTTTAAAACTATTTAATATTCTTTCTGTCCATAGACTTTCCTGTTCTATTTCCCATAAACTATGTTTAATTGAACATCTTTTAACCCCTATTTTTTACCTAACTCGTAGATATTTGCCTTGATGTATTAGCGATTTTGTTATTTTTAAAACTTGATTTTTCATGCTATCCTCCAATTACAAATTACTAAGACATTTGCTGCTACTAGCTATTGCTATTATTCATAAAATTTTAGCTTTAAAGAATAGATGAACTCTATTACGAGAGACCATCGTTTGAGGCTCGTCTTTTTTAATTATATCCTCCTCCCTTAGCCACAGCCAATTAATTACTTAGTTGAAATTTCTCTTGAATATTCTTGTTTAATACGAAAAACTCTTTGTATTTATTCTCTACAGTTTGTTGCTGATCTTTGTAGTTTTAGTAGAGAGGGAATCTTTCGTCTCTCATAAGGGCTATTTCTTTAATTTAAGATTGCTTGCTGAATGGATTTTTTAATTAAGAACGGGTTTAGGGGCTTATTTAGGAGTTGATGAACGAAACTTGACTTTTGGGACTGGATTGATTGGCTGGATAATTAGCTTATTAGTTTACATTTGGAAAATTTTACTATTATTGTTGCAAAAGAATTATTAGTATTTTTTCCCCAATTTATTTATTAATAAATTTTAAGTAAAGCATTGCAGTTAAATACAACTTTAATGTTAAGTTTATATAAGTTTCATAGAGTATGTATTTTTAGAATAACAATTCATATATAAAAAATTAAAAACTTCGAAAGATCAGCTTATTCATTAATCTGTGTAATATAAATGTATATTGCAAATTTTTTCAATTAATTTTTGAATATTCTTCAATTATACTAATTTAAAAATAAGATAAAAGGCATTTCATCCTTAATTTTATTAGCATAATTATAGAGGATCGTAAAACAAAAATGATGAAGTTTTTTCTGAATAACATTAGATATTTTTATTCGCAATTAATATAACATACTTTTTTCTACAATATTTCTATTAGCTTGCATTACTCTGTTCATGCTATTACTATTGCTCAATCATATCACTCAAATTTTACATAACATGCTTTCTATTCCGACTATAAGCGTTTTAAACCATATTTTATTGACTTTCATTAAGTCCATTAATTGGGGATTGATCCCTTGTTATTAGGGGGATAGAACTTGAATTTTAAGTAAAAATTTGGCTCTTATTCATTTACACGTTTCTCATGCATGAAACGTCTGCCATATTTCCAATCTGCTTAAAATGGTAAAAATATTGAAAATATATGATAAACTTTAAAACCTGCTTCATGCTTTATCTTTAACTTATAATTTACTGTTGACCATAAACTAAGTTAGCTCTCTATGACTATTAAGACAGCAAATAATCGATCTGTGAAGAGTTTCTCTTTTTATTTGATCTTGTGATAACAGTTTCAACTAAATTTCTATGCACATTATTCAAGTCTTATATGGAATTTGATTTATTTTAAGTGTTTAGAGCTTATCCCTGTGCTTTTCTTGAAGTGAGGCTTTAATTGAAGTTCTAGCTGGCATTACTTTATCTATTTTATTAGAAATTTTAGTTGTTATTTGAGCTACCATTTCCAATTAAGTTTAATTGATGTTACTTCCCAGTGGAATTTTGTGCTGGAATGTTTAGGTTCAAATTTTATCCGTTTTATTGAAAGTCTTAAGGAATAACGCCAAAAATATTCACTTATTAGTTGAAATGATTATTTACTATTTATCTGACATCGTCTTTCACATCGTGCAGGTGTTTTGGGAATTACATATTATTTGACAATGCTGATGATTAGATACAAATCTAAATATATTTATTTTTTCCATTATAAATTACATAAAAAGACTTCAATGAAATCATTAAAATTAAGACAAATTATATTTTATATAGATATCAGTCAATTAAGGTTGACTTGATTTATTCTAAATTGGTATTTTTAAAGGAAATTTATCTTTTATTCGAAATGTTGCTTTCTATTGCTTTTATTGTTTATTTTAAGTTTCTTGAATTTATTAAGGGTTTTAGTTAGAGATTAAGGCATCGCTATTATATTGCTAATTTTGTGAAACTGCAAAATCAGTGTTTGATTGTGTTTAACTCATTTTCTTTTAAATAAATTAATTCTTTATTCATTGTAGATTTTAAGAAATATATTGGTTTTTTTATTATAGTAGGAATACATTCGAAAATGGGAAATTATAATTAAATAAATCAAAATTAAATCAAATTAGTGGCAGTTAAAGTTGTCCAATTTAAACGAACTTGAACTCATTCGATAGAGAATTAAAAATTAACTGGACTTTGTTATTGGCGGTACTATTATATTGCATCCCTAGAGCGAGATAACTCGACTTTAATTAGAGGGTATAATTTAATGAATTTAGATGCGTTTAATTAAACTCAAGTTATCTCGCTCCAAGGATGAGATAAAATAGTACCGCCAATATAAAAGTCCAGTTAATTTTTAATTCTCTATCGAATGAGTTCAAGTTCGTTTAAATTGGACAACTTTAACTGTCATAAATTTGATTTAATTTTGATTTATTTATTTATAATTTCCCATATTCGAATGTATTCCTACAATAATATAGCAGGAATATCTTTGAAACAAGGGATTAGTAAAAGTGAGAGAAGCAATAAATTTAGAATTATGAATTTTAGTCAGGGAGTCTAGAAGTTTAAATAGATTTGAATTTGAAAAGATATATATTAAATACAATATTCAGAGAGGAAAATCTTAACTCATTTAGAAAAATGATAAAGAAAATTTACTATATATCTACCTAATTTTATTTTAATGTAAATTTTTATCAATAAAGATATTAATTACTGTAAAATTTTGAGATTATATCATTTCATAGAATTTACACCTCTTTAATATTTTTAAAAAACACAACCAAAAACAAAGATGCAAGGATACAAGAAAGTCCAAAAGGAGACTACTAAGACTAACGACAACGAAATCAGAGTGACAGCCAAAGGTCAAATCAAGAAGTACCTCGGTTACGCTTTGAGCGCTTTCAACAAGAGAGAAATGGAATCCATTGAAATCCGTGGAACTGGAAACGCCATCGTAAAGGCGCTAATCTTGATTGAATTGGTTAAAAGAAGAGTTGGCGATCTCCATCAACTCAACAACATCACAAGCACTTAAGAGTTTTTATTAATGATTGGATGTATAGGTGTTTTGGGGGGAATGAAAGGGAAAAAATTAAATATTTTAAAGATAAGAATTTAAAGCACTGAGATCGTAGACGAATTCGAGCCAATCGTCGAAGGCCTTGAAAAGATTGAGCAAAGAAGAAGAGTCACATGCTTGAACTAAATTTATCATTCTAAATTTTACTTTTTAATAGAACTGTGTTTTGTCAAAGACTCCAGTCGATACTGAACACATTGGTTACTAAGCTCCAACTCCAAAGGAGGAATTCAAACCAAGAGAAGACGCCAAGGGTGGTGATAGACAAGTCAAGCAAGGGATTATTAAAATAATATATTGTTTAAAAAAAACCTTTTGTGAAATTTGAAATACATGATATTAAATCCTATTCAAGGTGGTCCAAGAGGTGACAGACCAGAGAGAGGTGGTAGAAGACCTGCAAGACCAGTCAGATACAACGACTCTGACGAGCAACAAGTTCAACCAAGAAGAGAGAATCAACCAAGAGGCGAAAACAGAGGCGGCTTCAGAGGTAACAGAGGAGGAGCCTTCAGAGAGAGAGGTGAATTCAGAGCTGACAGAGATAGAAGAGACATCATAACTTCTTGTTTTAATTTTTGCTTTTGACAACCGTGATTATCGCGACGAAAACAGAAGACCACAACAACAAAGAAGAGGTGGTTCAAGAGACGATATGGAAGTGAGACCAAGAAGAGGTGGCAGAGACGATATTGATTTCGGTGGTCAACCCCAAAGACAAGGTGGTGATAGACCTAACAGAGGTAGAGGCGGTGCTCCAAGAGGTGGCTTCAATGAAAGAGTTCACGACGATAACTTCAGAGGTGGATACAATGGTCCCCAAAGAGGTGGAAGATTCAACCAAGGTGGCAGATTCAATCAAGATTATGATAGAGAATATGAAGAAGACAGAAGACCACAAAGAAGACCATTCTAAACCTTAAAACATATTCAAAGAAGTCTTTTATTAATAACTTTATGGTTTTTAATTCAAAAGTCACTATTATTCTTAACTTTACTTATGCAAAAATATGACGAATAAATTTAATAAACATTTATTAATTTACAAGAAAATTTCTTATTAATCCAATATGCCAATTATTGACTTATGGATTTTTCGAGTTAAATCTTTTATAATAATGATTGATTAAATTAAATAAAATTCTTATAATTTTCTAAAATCTTTGATAAATATCATGAAAAACAAATACTCATTTGTATATTCTGTTTTTTTCAATTGATTAATTAATAAAGAATCAAATCTAGAATTTCCTTACTCAATTTTATATAAATGCTCATTCTATTAACTTAATAATAAATTATTAATAAATTAATTTCATATCCGATATAAATTATAATCTTAATACTTAAAACAAACAAAAAAACATCAGCTTAAAACATTTAAAATTCTAATAAAATTTCTTTTTTTTACTAATAATTTAATTATAATAATTTTAATTTTATTTGCAAAAAAATAAATATATGTTATTATAAATATTAATTTTAATATTAAATTAAAGAATGAATTATGTATATTAGTAATTATGTGAATAATTTTAAATAAAATAACAATATTATGTAAAAATATTTCTTCAAAACATATTTAACGTCTGATTGAGAAGTAATCTATTAGATAAAATTCTTAAAAAATAGATGGAAAAGGAATTGTAATTTAGTGTATATTTTATAAAAGGTGTTTATAAATATGCAACTGTAATAATTGGTGAAACATAATTATTAATATCTATGCCAAGTTAAATGGGTGCAGTTTCTAATAATAAATTAAATTTAAATTTTTAAATAAAATCGTTTATTTAAGTTTATTTTTTTATCTTTATAGCTTCATTATTAAGATATATTGCGAGATATTTGAAGTTTCTTCATCACTAATATCAATTTAAAGATGATTACTTTAGATTTTATTAAATAATTAGAAAAAGGGGTTTTGGGTTGGAAACCTTAAGACGTTCTTGATTACTTCCTATAAATGACATCATGATTTAAATCTGGGATATAGCAATATGAATTTAGAAAGTAGGACTCTAAAAGTGATTAGTACATCAGTCGGAATTGAGATTATAATCTTGACAGAATAAAAAGGTAGTGAGAAGGTGAGTAAATTGTTGATTATGCTATTTTTATGCCTATTCCAAAGCAAAACATACAATTTTCCATTTTATAAAATGGATAGAAGATATTAAGTAAATAATTTGGTACTTTTTATATTTCATTTTAAAAAGAGTCATTTTATTGCATTATTTGTAAGAATAACATTCAAACTTTAATCCCTGTATTTTTAATTTAAAATAAATACAAATATGAAAATTTTTGAATAAGTTTGCTGAATAATTTAGGGATTATATTCAATGATAACTATGATGGTCCATAATAAAACCAAGTTAGAACTTACGATAGACCCCAAAGAGAAATCAGAGAAGAAAGATTCGAGCCAAAGCCAATGAGAGAAAGAAACGACTTCGAAGGTGCTCCAATTGATAGACCTTTGAGAGGAAGAGGCAGAGGTGACTTTGGTGGAGATAGACCATTCAGAGGTAGAGGTGGTGAGTTCGGTGCCGGTGAAAGACCATTCAGAGGAAGAGGTGGCTACAACAGAGAAGAAGGTGCCCCTGGTGAAAGACCATACAGAGGAAGAGGCAGAGGTGGCTTCAACGGTGGCGACAGAGAAGACTTCAATGGTGAAAGAGGTGGATTCCGTGGAGGTGACAGAGGCGGCTTCAGAGGCGACAGAGGTGGTTTCAGAGGTGGCGACAGAGGTGGCTATAGAGGAGGCGACAGAGGTGGCTTCAGAGGAGGCGACAGAGGTGGTTTCCGTGGAGGTGACAGAGGCAGCTTCAGAGGAGGAGATAGATTCAACGAATGAAGAAATCTCTGAGATCTCATTTGATAGTAAAATTTTGAAATTTGAGATCACTCACATGTTGAAGTCAGGCCTCAATACTTGTATTTCATTCTTTGTTAAAGAGAATTTAAATACTCTATACTTATTCAAAAAGTTATATCACTCACCAATTCTTTTTCAATTTAAGCTTGAAAAGTTTTTTTTAATTATTGTGCTTTTGAGAAGTTCATATCTTTAGATGGTAAATTAATGTCTTTTCGTTGAATTATTTAGAAATTTAAGACAAAAAAATTCATCCTCATGCAGAATTGATCATCCAATCTAATAAAAGCAAAACAAACGATGAATCATTTTAGTAGAAGCTTAATATCGCAAGTGCAAAATAACTTGGATCGTTCCAAGCTTTATTAAATTTTGTAATAATTTCCACTCATGTATTATAATAATCTATATAGAAACAAGGATTGTAGAAACACACTTACAATTAATAGTAAAATAACTGTATAAGCTCTAATAGTAACTAATCCAATCAAAGTATAGCGAAGTCTAAAATTATTGATATAAGCTCTGACAAAGAAAATTAACTATGCCCACTTATAGTAGAAAATTAAGTCAGCCAGGAAAAATCATAGAATAGTGATTATTAAAAGCCTCCATAATAAAAAAGCATGAAGAACCAAATCTAGACATTACTTGGGACTAAACCAATTCCTAATGAGCAAAAGTAGCATCATTCAGTTTAAAGTATGATAAGAATTGAACCATAGTCTTTTGTTCCAAAGATGAGAAACAATCTTTCGACCAGAAACCAAAACAATTGTCTTGTCCTCTTTTATATTTATTTTTAATGAGGTTTCAAGCGAGAAGTCATTGAACAATAATTAGAGCACAAATTACCAGTTTTAGAGTCAATTAGCATAACTATCAAATGATTCGAGATAGACTCTAGATCCCATATAGATTAAATAGTAAGGGAAATTAAAAGTCATGGAAAGTAAGCTTTCTTCATAGAGTATTATACAGGGAAACTAAAAAGATCTTGATATTAGTAAGTCACCTTAAAATAGCATCAACGATAGACTGTAAAAAATACCATCAAAGTTAAGTTTGTAACTTAAAACTAAATCACTGGCTTCTACTTAAATATTAAGATCTAATGAATAGCAATCGAGAAGACTAGGCTTGAATCAAAGAAAAGAACAATAGAATACTGTACATGAGTCAAAATCTATGATTAAACTTCCTTAAACAACTAGAAATATTGACTCAAAAGTTAAGAATTGTAAAGATTTTATGGTTTCTGATTTATAAAACCAAAATTAAAGTAGAAATCCATCTATAGGGTCAGTAAGAAGTGTGGGAGGTAGAGATAACGATTACAAAAATCCACTCTTCTCAAAATTCACATCGATAAATAGCAAGCCTCTATCTTTAGCCCATAAAAAGGAAACTTAGAATCTCAAGAAGCGAGCTATACCATATCCATAATATTTTTAAATTAATCAAGTTTTTTTATGTTTTACTAGATACCTAGTAAGGTCAACATCTAGAGACTTGATTAATTCTCACCATGCATCAGCAGGAAATCTAAAAGTAAATACTTCAGGAACTATGCTAAATAATGCATCAGCTCATTAAAATATACTGTCATAACATCAATCATTTGATAATAAAAAATTCACATCTGACAAGATCTAAAATGCGACAAATCATTAGAAAAACAAAAGCATGAATATGCTTAATTCGTTTTAGTACAAATTGATAGGTAAATAAAAGCAAAAAATGGCTTAAAATACTGTAATTTCTAATACTTCTCAAAATAAGCAGGAAATTGAACTATCATAAAATGAAAAAGCATAGAATTAATATAGACTTATAAAATAAAGCTTATCTCCTAAATCATAGAATATAAAATTACAAAGCACTAAAAACTAGAATCAAAATTGTCAAGTATTACAGACATATTTAGATCTAATAAATAATTTGGACTTAGAAGACTTAATAAGGGATATAGATTCATAAGCTTTTGACAATCTGAGTGATTTATTCAAACAAAATAGCTTAATTCATAATTAAAATTAGAAAGTTCAAAGTCTTTTTTTAAAAGTTTCAGAACTTATAAATCTTTTGAGCTCTCTAAACTTTGAATAAGAATAAATAAACTAGCAATTAACTTGTGATGGTTAAAGAGATGCTTATAACTTTGTTGATTTCCTTAAATAAATCTCAATTCTTTCGATTTAAAACTTTATAAATTCAGAGAATTATAAGGCTTAGAATAGATTTGGATAAAAAGGCTTTAATTAAGAGATTATTGTGATTTAAAGCGCTGTAAAATTGTTTATTACAAAGCAATTACAATCTGATTAAAAATAGATTAGCAATAAACAATGTAAAACCTTAAATTCGGCTTGTGAGATGAGTCTAAGTTAGTTTAGTATTTTGAGATTTGTCAATGAAATGCAGTAAAAGCAATTTTATTTATATTATTCGATTCCATTCTAATTATTTAGAGAATATATACTATATTTTATTAGATAGTTATTTAATAAATAAATAAAAAATATTGAGCAAATAAGTAAAGATGTTAAAATTAGTAAAAAGTAAGGCTATGAATAAATTTTAGTAATTGAAGGTAAAATGAGATAAATATTAAAAGAAGAATTCAGAGAAGAAATAATTAATGAATACGAAAATAATAAGAAGGATTAGTGAAGTATTGGATAGTTATTGTCAATAAATTTAAATTTAATTTGATTAATCGATATTAAATATAAATATTTAAATCATACCATGGAATTAATATTAATATAATACAAAATTATTAAAATTTATTCATTCCTTAATAAAATTATATACAAATATTAACAAAAATATGAATAGCTATAATCAATTAAATGAAATTAAATGTTAATGAATTATTAGAATTTCAATCATCAATAGTCAAGCTCATGTTGCACAATAGATTTTCTCATAAATTTTTATAATATTAAAATTTTATTTTAATAACTTCTAATCACTTCTTGATTTCATTACAAACATAAAGAAGAAGAATGATAATAATTTATCTATGTTTTCGAAAAACAATTATAAAGAAATATAAAAAATTGAGTGTAAAAATTGATTATAATTTAAAATTTTATATTGTAGCTTTAGAAACTAAACTTTCCTACATTATGGAAAAAATAAATTTATTTCATAAACAAAATAAAAAAAGATAATAGCTATAGTTATAAAAAATAGAATGATAGATAAGAAAAAAAATGTTAGGATGTATAAATTAATAAAAAAAGATATTATTTGAAGAATTAATGAGAAAAATATAAAAACAAAATTATAAAATATAACCTTTCCCCAGCATAAAAAAACTTTGCAATTCATTCTTCCTAGAAACACTCGAAAATATCGATTCTGGCATTTATGTCTCGTTTAACAAGAATATCGAATCAGAATGGATATTTTTTCAATGAGCGGAATGAGATAAGAAAAAAGCTTTTTTCACCAATATCCTTATAATCCTTTACTCTTCATTTTTGGGTTTTTGAGGGCCTCAAAAGAGGGTCAAGGAAATTCATGTGATGACCTGAAATTAAGTAAAACCACTAAATTTGGGCTCCTGAACAATAGTGTGACACCGGAACACCAGGTATATAGTCACTTTCATAAATTATTTGGGGTTCATTTTGTCCATTTTTTGAGTTTTTCAAAATTATCCAATACCACACTTTTCCCTGTCTAAACTTGCAATTTTTTATTTACTTGTTTTTTTTTTCTCCATAATAAATATTCGACTATGTTAATATATTCTTTTATAAAATTATAAACATTTTAGTATTTTTCAAGAAATCTCTTTCATTAATATTTTTAAATGTTTTTAATTAATATAGTATATTGCATGAATTTATTTTTATATTAATTTAAAATTATAGCAAATTTAAAAGTCATTAACATGTGTTCCTTAATTTTATTTTTGCTTTATTTTCTAATTCATTATAATTAAAAATCAAATTTTTACAAAATTATATGTTTATTATAACATTAATCGTCTAAGAAAATATGAATATATTTTGATATAATACTAGTTAAATTTATAAATGATGTAAAATGAAGATTACTTACAATAAAATGAGTCAAAATTACTTCTCAAAAATCGAAACATTTATAATTAATATATATATGCTTTTATTTATTATAATTAAATAGATTATAAAAGTATTATAAAATAATGTAATTTATATGATATTAATAATCGACTAATAGCAGAATCCTAAGATATACAAGAAGAAAAGTAACAATTAATATTTGATAAAACTAATAATGTTAATGGATATTAGCGACAAATATATCAAAATTAAAATATTGATGAAGATTAATAGAAATTTGGGAGCAAAATTAATCTAGATATTTTTATTATTTTTTATTAAATAGGAAAAGATATATAAATTAATTAATAGAGACAATTTAAAATTAATGAATAAAATATCAATTATATTTCTTACAAAGTCATTTAAATAAATAGTTTCAAAAATCCATCTAAAGTGAAATTTCTTTCACTGAATAATATATTTAAATTTATTGATTCATATTATTTCAATATTATTGTAGTGCACCTAAAATTAGTAAAAATACAGGAATAGTAACAAAATGACCAGATTTATTTGACACCTGCAGAAAAGAGATATTATTTATATTAAAAGTAAAATATTTATATATTTAAAAAGAAATTAAATAATTTTGACAGATACTCATATTAATTTTTTTAAAGTAATAAGCAATGAAAAATAGAGTAAAAGGTATATTCTTTATGACATGCTCATCTCTAACATGCTCTGGCTTGACTATTGCTTAAAAATTACTGCTCTCTAATTCCAAGATTTTACCAACTTATAAACATATCATATTTTTGAAGTTTGTTTCAAAGTGATTATATTATTTATAGAATAAATAAATTGATTAAGATCCATCCGTTTGAAATGGCTTACTGGTATGGAATTGCACTGACTATTTTAGTAATTTTGACTTTTAAGTACCTCAAGCTTGACTTCCTTAGTGTGCCCAAGACTTTCAATGGTGATAATAATTTTTATATTGAATGAATTGATTATTTTTCACATGAAATTTAAATTTGCAAAGCAATATATAAAATAACAGTATAAGATGGACATTACTTATTCGTGGGACAGTGGGAGTTTGTGCAAACATCGCTTATAATATTTCCATGACTATGATTTCTATGTCAAAAGCTTCAGTAAACTTGTATTATTTTATGAAATTTAATGTAAAATTTGAATTAAATTACCCTATATTTTATGTAAAATTGTTTACTCTTCTGGACTAACCCAATAGTTATAGCGTTACTAGGCAAATTTTTGCTGAAAGAGAAGCTTACATATTTCGATTGGGCAGCTTGTTTTATGGCTTTCTGCGGAATACTGCTTATTCAAAATCCTTTCTAGGCCTAATCCAAGTCTGTAGATGCTGCTAAACTTTATAATGAATTTATGATCTACAAAAATAACTTTAATCTAAAATAAATAATCGATTTAATTTATAATTTTACTGATGCTCTTGGCACATTCTTTGCTCTATTAGGTTCACTAAACTTATAAAAAAATAAAATCATTAATTAAATTTTAGATTTACTAACTCTTTCATACATTTTATCAATTAAGTGTCCTTTTATTTATCAATAAGTTTATTTGGAGGTATAGTTGGATTTAGTGTCAGAAAATTAGCTGGGAAAGCCCATTATTTATTCCCAACACTCTCTTTTTCCTTCTTCAATATACTCATGGCTCCAATAATGATTGCGTTCAAAGTTAACGTTATGGAAGATGCAAACACGCTAATTTCTTACACCTTTTAAACTTAAGTCCTAAAAAATTAATTTTAATAAATTTATAATCGTAAGAGAGAAATATCAATTCAAATTTCACTAATTTTAATAGGTTTACGAGGTGATAATGCTTTTGATAATAACTGTGTTAATGTATATCGTGCTTTTATTTCAAACCTGGGCTTATAAGTACGAGAAAGCAGGCAGATTAGCCCCTATTCTGTATATCTAAATCATTGTGAACTGCCTAGTTGACATAATGTTTTTTGGGACTCATTTGAAGGTAAATTAGGTCATAGGTGGGGTCATTATCGTCTCAAGTAATTTAAGTATAGCAATACTAAAATGCATGAATATCATCAAATGAGTGAAGGATTATAATCAAAATAGAATTAAATTTTTAATCAAGAAAAAACAAAGGAATCTACGCCTTTGGATATATTATATTGATCTAGTAAAAGATTTTACAATCCATTATATTTAGTAAGAAACTGGATATATATATTACGTAATAATTTTAATAATAAGTATTTTAAGTTGATTGTATGATATTAATGTAAGGTAGATTATAAATTTAATTCGAAAATAAAAAAGCAAATCATTATAATAAATAGACAATAATTAAAAAAAAATGGCAAATACATTATGAATTAAAAAGGTTAAGATGAAGAAAAGGAAACGCTGTTTTTCATCAATCAGCAATAAAAAAAACAAATATTAAAAACTAAGATAATCATAATAGAGAACATATAGATGGCCAATAGTTATTGCCAAAAGATTAGCTGCAATCCGATAAAATCTATGACTTATAACAAAATAGTCAACAGCTTTGAGAACTTGGTGTCTAAGAAGTGAAATCTAATCAACAACAAATAACACTATAATAAAATACCCTCTCAGCTCCTAAATTTTCCTTAAACAGCATAAAAGGTCTTTTATGTATGTTCATTTCAAGCATGTGCTCAGGTTTCTCCACATATCTATAGAAACATCTGTTTATGCATTCGCAGATATCGCCCTATGAGACTTTTTACTGGGCTGCTTTCCTCATGATAATTATGAAATTAAGTGTAATGTTTTATCTCAAAGTTGACCCTATATTAAAAGTCCAAAAATCCCTTCAGTAATTGAATTAAGTTTTCGATTGATAAATGTAGAAAAATAGTGCATTCTTATTTAAGGTTTTGATGAGGTTAATACACAAGAATAGAGTAAGTATAATATATTTAAAAGTCTGTTTGCAATTTTTGTTTTTATTATGACACTATGTATATAGATCTCCAGTTTCAGTTTTGGTGAAGATTATAATGAATAACTCAAGATTTTTAAATTTCAAGTCTAAAGAAAATCGGTTCATAAATCTTCTGCTACTGCAAGGTCTCACTCACCCTTTAATAGAATTGAATTATAAAGGATAGAATCTTAATTCTAAGCTTAGCAGCATCATTTTGATTATCTTATTAATGGGTAGACTCTTAAATACTAGCTAACTTTTCATTCGTTTAGAATGCTGTAATGTTTTATCGCCAATTTCTTGAGTTTCATATATCTGCCTAAACCATAGCTCGAATATAAAAAAGTAGAATATCTTACAAGACAGTCAGTCTCATTAAAAGAGTGGCTTTAAGAGACTTTTATGAAGTCTAAAAGTGTCCAAAGTAACTACCTCGAGCAAATGTCTGCAAAGGTATTTTAGCATATTTCAATAAATCGTAGAGAGTTGAAACCTCTGACTGGCCAAGGTCGAGGCAATCTTGGAAATTTTCTAGAGAGAGAAGACTGAAAGGTTGGAGATAATAAGTGGGGGGAATCTGGGCTCTACCAAAAAATGATAAAAAGCTTGTAATGCCTAGAAATGACTACTACAGTTGTAGAATAAAAAAATTCTAAGCAAAGAATCCAGGATGTTTATTAGTAAGTATTTAATTTAAATAAATCAATAATACAGTGTATTTAAGGGGCTCATAAATAGATTTGGCTTCCGTTTCTTTTCTTACTGCTAATCCTTGCTATACAAATGTTTCATTTTTTTAGCCAGACCAGGATCATTGTTCTATATTACAAAATGCAATTCCAGGTTACCCTATAAAGGAAAGAATTAAACATTTCAATAAAGGTAAGGATGCTCTAAAACACCGCCAGACATGTTTAGCTACTAAATACCTTCTTTTATATATTGAAGAAATAAAGTTTTATTATTTTAAATGATTCTACGACTATTTTCTCTCAAAGTACCAATAATACTATATGAGGAGCTTATTTCTGGAAGTTTGTTAGAAAGCGTTCTTTGTAGAAAGTCAAATTACTTGCTCTTTATTTATCATCGATTCATCATAAAGATTAATGAAAATGTTTTAATTGGTATCTCTATAAATAAAAATAATGTTTTTAATACTTTCTATACACTACACATTATTGCCATTAAGTATGAAATGTTTTACTTTTATAGTTTGAAGAAAAAATAACTATTTTTATGTTTGACTTTGCAGCCATTGAGAAAGAAAGGAACAAAGGGTCAGCTAAGTGGATTTAATGGGAAGTAGCTGCAAATATATTTAGGTAAAATGAAAATTATAGTTTACTTAGGTACTAATCATTAAAAATAATTGATTATCCTCGCTTATTAGCAAATAAAGTAAGAAGATGCATGTGAATAAATTAAAAGCATAGTAGATATGATCATCATGAGAGCTCCTAGCAAACTTTGTTAAGTATTAAATGAAATCCTTGGCCACTAAAAAAAGCAAAGTTCAAAATGTACCACATAATATAAAAATAGTGAAAGACTATGCTTCCTTATACCGAATAGTATTCATTAACTTCAAAATAAACCTGTGTTTTCTCTATTATCCGCAATAAAACTCCAAAAACACCTTACAAACAAATTAAATCATTATAATACCTAATTAAGGGGTTTTAGAGTTCTAATATCATTAAATAAATAGGGATTATAATTAAAATAAATTAATATGATAAATGATTGATAAAAATGCAAATCTATTTGATATAATCACCTTTGATTATGATTCAATCTAGTTAAAAGTTTACAATCCGTTACATGTTAAAAAGTTAGATATATTACGTCATTATTTCATAAATAATTTTTCAAATTATTGCAAAAGATTTGTATTGTATAAAGCATTAATTCCAAATTAAAATTAAACTGAAACAAGTTAATTTATTGAATAGTTAAGTATATAAAAGTAATCATATAAAACATGAAGTAATTAAATGAAAAAGATGAAAGGGAGATATTACTTGTAGTTAATTAATAATAAAGTCAAAGTAATTCATGAAACAATGGCAATTAATAAGAAAAAATAGAAAATCAATAGCTTTTGTTAGAAAATTAATCTCATTCTGATGAAATTTAAGAACTCTAACAATAACTAAATAGTCAACAGCTTTAAGTTTAAAGTGACTAAAAACAGTAAAATAATCAAGAAATAACAGTATAATAGCATCTCCAATCAGGGTCTAAATTTTCTATAAACAGTGTAAAAGGGATGTTATGTATGTTTATATCAAGCATGTGCTCAGGCTTCTCCACATATCTTTAGAAACATCTGTTTATGCATTCGTAGATATCGCCTTATGAGACTTTTTACTGGGCAGCTATACTAATGATAATTATGAAATTAAGTGTTATGTTCTATCTCAAAGTTGACCCCATTTTTGTCAAGAAAGAGCATCGATTAACTATTATTCTTAGAGGGGTTATTGGGGTTAGCAGTAACACATTCTCGATTACTTCTTAAATATAATTATATATATATAAACATTATTCTCTTAGAATAACCCCAAAATCATAAACTTACAATTTTTCTATTATTTAATGATCAATTAATAAATATACACTACATAAAAAATCTTCTTTATTATTTATTCCCTTGACTAAATCATCGATGATATACTGGACATTCAAAACCTTATAAATCTTTTGAAAGTATTAGTAATGTTTAAATTGACCAAAAGCCGTAGGGCTTAATTGATTCTTTTAAGGGTTTATATAGTTTAATAAATTTAGTGAGTATAACAAGCAATTTTTTAAAAATGTTTCAAACAAACATAAGCTTAGAATTAGGTGGTTGTTCTCTGAATATTATATTTGAAAAAAAATAATTTTTTATGATCTTAATCATAGTTTAATTATCTTTCCTTGATTTGATTAAAGTTTAGTTTGCAACACTTTTAAGGCATATATTTACCTTTTTTATCTAAATATTGCTGGATTCTTTACTTAGAATCTATCTCACTCTTGCAGTTAAATTAATATTTCTAGACACTTCTCTATCTATTATAATTACTGTTAGAGCCTTAATGTCCCATGAAGTATCTTCATCTCTCCAGTCCTCTCTCTCTCTAGGAAATATCGAGGAGTACCATATAAACTTCCTAATGCAGTTGCTTGCCCTCTTTGAGTTCTCTTGAAATCAACAGTATTACCTTTAAGAGGTTGATAGCTTATAATGATGTTCTCTAGCTTTCGTTAATACATCACAACTCTATAGCCAGAGAGAAATGAGCCCAGTATTTAAGAGTCTTATCATTAATAAGATTATCATTGTGATATTGCTAAAAATTTTAAGTGTCTCTTAGGCTTAGAATTTAGATGCTTTCTCTTTAAATAAATGCCAATAGACAGTGAGACCTCACAGTTGCTGGAGATTTATGGAGTAGCCTTACTAGGGACATATAATTTTATCATAGTTTAGGATTTTTACAATAATTATAACTACCAAATCGCAAATCAAACATTAAATATATATAATCACTGCCATGAACTAGGTTAGGGTGCTGAAGCTACCACAGCGAAAGGACAGGGATTACGTTTCCCAGCACTTTGGGACCAGTAAGCGTTTTTCTCCATATTCTGTAATTTATTTGAATCTCACAAGCTCTGGCCCCGGGTTATAACTGGCTGACATCTTGATTTTGGGAGGAGTCTAGTTAATACCAATAATGGTTTTTTGGAGTTTTCTACTTTAAGACTGCCACGTCACGGAATTTGCCTCGTCAACTCACTCAAATACGTCTACGTCACGACTAAGATTGATGGTTTTATTTTAAATCATTCAACACACTTACTGTCATAAACTGACCACAAACTTTTCATATCCTATAATAAATTACGAATATTTAAAATATAAACCCCTTCATAAACCTTTTTAAAACTCTTTAAAGTATGCCTAGATACTCTACTTTTAACAATCAAAAACTTGATCTAACTACCTAAAATATTTTTGGGTTATGATTGCCGATTTTTACAGCAATTTTTGCAAGAGTATTTCTCAATGAAAAACTTACTAAATACGATTGGATTGCAACTATTTTAGCTTTTGTTGGTATTTTAGTTATGTAAAATCCCTTCGCCACTAATTTGCAGAGTGAAGATAGCGTCTATGATGTTATTGGCACTGTTTTATGTATTTTTGGAGCTATATAGTATTATATTTTTTTTATATTAAATAAATTAAAAGCCTTTATTTAAACAAATGATATATTCAATTTTAAGTTTAACAGGTGGCATCACAATCATAAAGAAAGATAATTAAAATTAAATAATTTTCTAAATAATTTATGGGAATGGTATGCATTCGAAAGATGGGTAAAGACGTGCATTATTTACAGTCTCCACTCTTCTTTTCATTGACAAATTTAATGCTCTGCCCTATTTTTCAAGGGCTTAGGCTGACAGTCAGACCATATCTAAATGTGTATTCTCAGTAAACGATTTATTTAAGAAAAACACCATAGATAAATACTTCTAAAAAAAGTAATAAGGTATATGATGTGATGATGATAGTATTAGTTGCTATTTTTTAGTTTTGCAATTTGATATTTGCTACTTTAGCTTACTATTATAATTTAACAGCTTATAAGTAAATAAAGTTGCATATTAATGGTATTTTTCGATTAATTATATATTTTATTTTTTTCATCAATAATTTGAGAAAGCAGGGCGAGTGTCGCCAATAGCTTACTCTCAGATAATTCTAGTTAGTATATTGGATGTACTGTATCTTGGTACTCGTCTTAAAGTAAATCAAATAATTGGAGGGATCATTATAGTGTGCAGTAATCTCACTATAAGCATACTCAAGTGTGCAGAAGTTATAAAATGATATTGATATTTAATGAATGACACAATACATAAATTTAATTAAGATTACGATAATAATTAATGATAATACTTGTAAATTAACCATCCCAAATTAACTCCAATATTAAAAACTAATGTTGGCTCAAAAAATTTTATTTTATGAATTAATGAAAATAGTGGAATTTATGAGAGTAGGAGCAGCATTAATAATATTTGCGTTTGAAAGTAAATATAATTTATAATCTTAAAAACAGGGAAACTTTTAATCACAACTTAGTGAACCCTACAAGCACATTTAACTCCTCCTTAACAAAATCAATCAGAATAACAAATTACTTAGAATAATTTAACAGAATAACAATAGAAAATAGAATAGAAAGATGAAAGCAGACATACCAAAGGCAGCGAATTATTTCGTCATCAATGAGGATGATGATTCAAAAATTGAATTTACATTTGAGCCCAAAAAGAAGAGAGTGATATGTATTATAATTATTATTCAATATCTTTTTCTTCTGAGTTAACAATTGGGGTGGTTTCATGTGGAGATTTTATGATTAAATTAAAGTGATACGAGAATCGAAGGGAGCAAAGGGAATGATCTATATGGCAATCTCCTCTCTAGCATACACTCTCATGGCTTTCCTACTTAAGATGCTTTACCTGAACTCTTCAGTTTCTACATTTGAAGTTACTTACTGGCAGTCAATCGTGATGGGTGTACTTAATTTCTCCTTGTTCAAAGTTTACGGCAAGGATCACCTGCAAGTTCCCAAGCATATGCGCACGACTTTAATATTGAGGTCGATTACTGGGTTCTTAGGAACTATCGGCTACTATTTGGCATTGCAATATACAGATCTTACAAAAACACTAAAAATAAATTTATATATCTTAGTTTAATTCAATAAAAGGCTTGTCTTTTCAGCATATTTTACTTTTTACTAAGAGTATAAACTCATGGCTTTTTATATTTAGATCTCTCAAAAGCAACCACCTTATATTGGACTAACCCCGTGTTTACAGCAATAATAGCATATTTCATGATAAGTGAGCATCTGAATTTCATAGACTGGCTTGCTATATTCGTATCATTCTTTGGAATATTAGTCATTTAAAACCCATGGGCTAGTAAAGCTATGGAGAGAGAAACTAGCAGAGAAGAAGCTATTCTTGATACACTCGGTTCACTCGCAGCTATCGGTGGTGCCATCTGTTTATTAATTTTATCATAGAAAATTCTCAAATATAACTTTAGAATTGAGCTAAATTGAAAGTGAATTAAGATTAAGATTTCTCTAAGAGATATAACAGATTTTATGGCTTAATGATTAAATTTAGATAGTTTTTCGATATCACAGTATTAAACAAGGAAACTCGGCAAGAAAGTGCATTTCTTAGTGCCGCCCTTCTACCAAGCGATCTTTAGTGCGTTCGTTGCTCCACTAATCATGTTCATAATGCTCAGGTACAGATAAAACGAGACTACTAAGTACGGCTGGTAAACCTTTTATATTTTTTACTTTATCAGATCAATCTATGATATTCTAAATTTAATAATGTGGCTATTACATACTTTATTTTTATTTACGAAGTGTGGATGCTTATTTTGATAAGTTTGTCCCTGTTTACATCTCAGATATTCCAAACCAAATCTTACTAGAATGACAAAGCAGGTAGGGTTGCACCAGTTAACTACATGCAAATTATCTACAATTACATTCTGGACTATGCAGTCATCAAGACTAAACCCTAGTCTAATGAAGTCATTCACATTTAATTATTATTATTAAATATAACTTTATTTTGTTTAAAAAATTATTAATTAATATAATAGTAATGATTGGTGGACTATTGATCGTTGGCAGTAATTTGACTATAAGTATTCTAAGATGCTTCAATTTATAAATTAATTAATTTTTTTTTAATTTATGTATAATTTCGAGTTTTTTTTCCTTAAATATTGTAAAAAATAAAACAATATATGAATTTGATAAAGTGAAGAGTGAAAGCATAATTTTTTAAGGTATTATAATAGGATAAGATAAATAAAGTGTGATGATTAATTAGAGAAGAAATAGTATTACAAGAAATTTATCAGACTTTATTTTGAAAGTTATTCAAATATTAACTAAATGTATTATTTGTTTTTTTGCATTTTAATTCTTATTTATCATATTCTCAAGAATAAATGTAAAATTATTCAATTCTATTTGAATTACTAAATAAATAATAGCTAATGACGCAAGATTAAGGGACATTACGCAGATATAAAAACTAAAACAAATCTATTAAAAACTTTTTAAATTCTTGTAAATTAATAAATACACGTATGATTGATTATATAAGCAAGCTGAGCTTTGTTAGCAACAGATTTAAGATATTAATTTAGACATATCCTCATGCAATATAGGTATAGTATCTGAAATACCCAATTAAAGAGAGCAACAACTGAAGTATTTTAGGGCTGATTCTTAAGGCACTGAACAATCTCTCAAGAACCACTTTAGTGTAATTCTCAAATATGGGATCTCTAATCAAATATTTAATGAGGGTCTCTCTGATTCTCTTAAGCAGCTGCTACTTTTCGATAGATCTAAGTTTATCTTTTCTTTCAATTTTCTGTGAACCATTTTATGATTGGGATGGTGGTTAACTCTTGCTTAATCTGTGAAGAGAAACCATAATGGCTAATGCATCGATTATTGCGCAAATCTTAATGGGAGTGTAGCTTTTTCTTCCGTATTAGTAAACTGAGTAAACATAGATAAAAGGCCTCAAAATAAAAAGAACGTCGTCTAAGTGGTATCGCCCTAGTTTATTGTAAATTGTGCTTAGCAAGCGCTTTAACCAAGAGATCATTTATGAGAAAACATTCTGTTTTTATTTGGGTTTGAGCTATTTGTTTTAGTCTCTGATGCCCATCTCTAAATCCCCTTCTTCGCTGTCTGCATAAGCATTTTTCATATCTTGTGATTTTAGTTAGTTGAAAGCGTTTAAATTCTCTGCATTTTCACTACTATGAGTTCTGGAGTGTGAATGCGACTGGGTTGATGATCTCAATGAAGTAGTGATATGATTATTATTCCCATCCTCCTCTAAAATATTTATTAATTGAATAGAGAAAATTTAAAACACAAAAACCTCATTGTCAAGTTTCAAAACAATCTAATTTTACTTCAACTATTTTTACCTAATCTATTCAAGTTTTGAGCTTGGTTAGAAGTTTTAGATTTTTGGGAGCTGGCGTTTAGATCTTATTAAAGTAAAGTGATTTTCTTTAATTTCCTTTAATCTTTTCAGATCTTTATAAGCTTCTATGTCAATAACAACAAAAAATAAATTGTAAAGTTTTACTTAAAGTATATCGTTTTAGAGACTTAATTTATATATGGCTTAAAAGAAACTATATATGTTTTAAGAATGTATACATTGATGTTCTCTCTGAACAGAAGTTAGTAATACTCCCTCATTCTCAGTACGCTTTTCAGGCCTTCAATCACTAGAACAATTGGCTCACATCTTTCATTCAAGATCTCAAAGAAGAACTCAATAAATAGTCCAATGTTGCTGGGCGCCTTTGAGAAATAAAACACAGCGTATTCGTTGGAGTGGTATTGGTTGATTAGTTGACGGAGTTCGGAGTACACATTCAAACCGTACATCATTGATTAGAGGATGAGGCCGCGGCTTGAAATTAGATTTGAGGAACTTGGTTCTTAGCTGTAGAGGTGTGCTCCTTGACTGAATGATCCCCCTGATTATGTCTAATTAATTACAAAAATACTATAGAATTAATCATTAAATGGTTATATAATCAAGTTAATTTAATCCCTATTTAGAATAGAAAAGATTATAAGCCAGAAGTAACTACAGATGTCTAAAGTGAAGCCAAACCATTAAAAGGAGCGAATACTGAAATATCATCATTTTATTTGATTATTTAATGCAAATCTGATTGACTGATCAAACCATCAGAAGCAGTCATTATGCCTAAAGATGAGGTAGTAGTTGGTTTTGATTGAAGCTATCCCATTATTAATTAAAATTATCAATTATAATTATGACAATTTATTATTGTTACTGATTTCATTTACAAAACTTCTTAGCTTCCATTTGCTCTAATTAATATATAAAAGCAAATTATAATTAAAATTAAAATAAAATAAACATGGAATAAACTACTTCTAAACATAACGATATCCCTTAAATATAAAATAGATTAATATCCTCGTATAATTAAATACATTGTAATTCCCTCCAAAAAATAAAAATAAATTATGATAAATAATTATATTTATCCACTTAATCCTACCAGGTGTGTATATTTCAGATGTGCTAGCTGCAGAAAACAGAGAAATGCTTGCTAAGCACAAAATAACACATATTTTAATAGTATCAGCAGGCATCACTCCAAGATACCCAGACAAATTTACATATAAACGCATTTAAATTGACGATAAAGATAGTTAGGATATCAGGCAACATCTGTGGAATGCTATTGAATTTATTGAAGATGCTGTTGTCAATGTAAACCCTAAATATATACATATTTTAATATATAGTAGACATAATTTAAAGACAAAGTGGGGGATTATCTATCAAAATAAAATGATCATCAATCTATATATCTATTGTTTTAAACCCCATGTCAGGGCTCAATGGGCGTTGTTTAGTGCACTGTGCAGCTGGCATTTCCCGATCTGGTTCCATTATAGTAGCCTACTGCATGTGGAAAATGTAGTTACCCTTCGATGATGCTTTTGCCTACGCTCGGGGAATCAGAGATAAAATTTATCCCAACAAGGGTTTCCAGAGTCAACTAAGAATGTTTCAAGGAGAGCTAGAAGAAAAAAGGAAGGAGCACAAGAAATAAACAGAGAATCATGAAATTAATATTTTGGATGGGTAAAATATTGATAAAGATTAATAAAGAGATGATTAACTACTAGTGGATGATATAAGTATAGATGAGGTAAATAAACAATAAAATGTTAAACATGAAGAGGAAAAGTAGTAGTGTGATTTTGATGATACTTAACAAATCAGATATGAAGATAAGCTATTTGATTGAATTTTTAAACTTATTCTTTGAACTTTCTTAAAAATTATTTTTGATTTAATTATAACTAATTCCTCAAAATATATATTTAATTTTCTCATACACAAATATGATTGGACAAATAATGCCTCTGAATTTGTGAATATTAATAAAGAATATAATTATTATATAAAATGATGATGAACTAACTCCTCCTGAAAAAGAATGCAATCGCTATGATTAACAATCAAATGCGTCACTTTGGTTACAGACCCAAACAAGAGACCTTTGATAAGTGGAACATAGTCAGAGATGATTTTGTAAGTGACAATATAAATCAGAAAAATATGAATAAAATGCAAAATTAATTTATGGAAATTTAATCTGATTTTATATATAGGTGGAAGTAATTTCTGGTAAATACAAGAAAACTTGTTAAAAATTTAATATTTTATAATAGATATATTTTTTATTGGGTTAGTATAAATATTTTTAATTGAGAAATCTCAAGGCAAGATACTTGAAGTTGATAGAAAAAACAACACTGTCATAGTCCAAGGAGTCAATTTGGTAAGTTATTATCCCCAAAAACTTATTTATTTATTTTATGTGACTTCTAATAACCCATTCACTCTTTGTTTCTGATAACTAATATATTGCATTTAGAAATACAAAACAGTGAAGGACGATGAATATGTGGAGAGAAGAAAGACAGTGCAGCAGGAGAAGCCAATTCATGTGTCAAACGTCTCACTTATAGACCCAGAAACTGGCACTCCCACTAGAGTCAGATATGGGTTCTTGGAGGATGGCGCCAAGGTAAGAATTGCCAAGAAGAGTGGAGCACTTATTCCAAAGCCAGATCGCAGCAACTTAGATTTAAATAAATGAACAAGATTCCACTTATTTTGAAATTTCATTAATCTAATGCATAAACTTAGATTAATTTGCAAGATTAATTGTTAAATAAAGAATTCAAATTAACTTGACTTACATTAATCGTACAAAGGGCAAGGAGACAGGATTAAACGACACTAAGCCAGAGGATACTCTTGAAAGAACATACGCTGGTGAGGACTTCTTGAGAGTGAAAGCTGAATTCGATGAGTACATCAGAATGAAGGAAGAGAAAGAAGGATTAATGGTCTTCAAGGAAAAGAATCTAATATATATTTTATATAATATATGACAATTTTGATACAAGAATCCTTATGTTATCAACTAATCTGCTGCAGCTAGAAGTTGAGATAATATAAAATCACTAGATTGAAAATTAAAGCATTAACTTTCTAAATTAAATTAACAATTAATGATAGATTTCATAGTTTTAATAAATATTGATGTCACCTCTAATTTTAATCTAATTCACTTCAGTCACAAGAGATATTATCAATCATTTCTTATTGATAAGATTGTATTCATTGTGACTTGCTTGTCTTTAATTCGTAGCTATATTAGAGCTACCCTGATTTAAACTTCTATTTGTGTTAAATCTACTGCTTACACTCCCATTTTAGTTATTAGTCTTTGATAAATTACTGTGGTCTCTTTTGTAGCTCTGAATACTGGTGTTTTAATTCACGATTGTCTAAATAGATCCCTTTCTGGAAGTCACTGCGCTTATCACATTGGATTTAGGCTTAATCAAACATAAATTGTTGCTTTAATGAAGCAGTCCTGAGCTTGTCGCAGTGTATTGACTACTGCTGTTTTTGAAGTAGTTGCTGTTGAGAGCTTGCCCTAAACTGCTTGGTGTGGCATTTGTAGTGGCTACACTTGCATAATTTTCATTGAAATTTTTGGAGGAGGGTTGATTTTGATGCTTGTTCAGTGATTAAATGTCAAGTTACTAGATTATTTACTTCGTAGTGTCACTCAACTCATTTATGTTCAAGGTTGAAGTAAGATTCTTCTTGATTGATTGTAAATGCTGCAAATTGTTTCTACTTTTCTACAATTTATCATTGATCTACTCACTTTGATTTGAGAATTGATTTTAAATAAAATTTGAGTTCATTTAATGACTGTAGGGTGAGATTTGTTTGTGAATCTTATTATCACTATTAAGGCTTTTAAAGGTTAAATTTTACTTTAGAGTGGAACTTGGAGCTATAGACTAAACTTATTTGATATTTCCGAAGAGTTTGAAGCTCTACTGACTTTTCATGTTTTACATGGCAATCGCAGTACTCGGGTTATTGTATTTAATTCTAGAGTTCATAAGAGACTGTGGGAGGGATTAATTTGAGTGGTTTATTGATCGATTTTTAACTGAATTTGAACCCGAGGTCAAATCAATAATGGGTTTTAGGATTGCTTAGTTAAAAATACTTGCCAGTGAAGCTTAATTGTCATTAACCAGGTTAATTCTTACAGCTTTAGTAGATAGCTTACTATGATTAAACTAAGAACTGTTTATAGTTTTATTCTGCACTTTTTTCTGAGACTTTTCAATAGAGAGTGAAGAGCTGGATTTTTAAGTTAAATTTTCTTGATTCAATAAGCTTAAAAGTTACCTCCCTCTATTTTACTATTAAGAATCAACTGAGTGTTTTATGATTTAAGGTCTTAGACTTTTAGCACTATTTTCTTATTGAGCCATAAAGTTTATAGGCAAAAGATTTTGCAAATTTTTATCACTAAAGTTGATCTGTTAGTAATTAGAATTATCAAATAGAATTTAGAGATTGTTTTTTTCTTTTTTAAAAAACTTAGGGATTTATTTTTCGTTGCTGAATAACTTTTCATTCAAACTGTCTCTTATAGAGTTTTTGTGTTGATGTTTCCCTTTAATGTCAATGCTACTACTCCTATGCTTGCCTTCTTATTTTATCTCACTAGACTGTAAAAAGATTGTGTCTTGAGTCACATTTATATTTAAATGAAAAAGTGAGACTTAGATTCATTGAGTTTATATATATAAGTTTAGTTAACAATTTATAAAATTAGATATATTCTGGATGCTTTTGCATTTACTTGGTGAAATCGCAATATCAGTTTTGGCATCAAAATCCTCGTCATAATGATTTAAGCTGGTCTATGTGATATCCATGCCAATTTAAGGCTTAGGGTTACCAAGCATATTCTTTTTAATTTAAGGCTAGATAGAACTATCTGAAAGCATATTTAAAACTTCAATCTAATGAAGCTAAGCTCTTTAATTTCTGAAATTCTGCTTATTTTTGAACTTTTTAGGAGAACATTTTTTACTGTAAGATTTTACTTGGAAAGTTGTTGAAATTATTTGAGATTGATCAAGTAATATGCTACTTGGGTTGTTAAGTTAAACCTAGCTCATATATGCACCTTCTTGGAATGTTTTATAGAGCTCTTAAGATTCATTATTGCTAATGAAATTTGGGGAAATTAATCCTCTTTCTAAAGATTTCAAACGATTGAGGTTTGTCATTGTATTACTCTGTTCTAATTTGTAGACAATGTCATTTCCTTATGGTTTTTAGGGATTTAAATACTAAGTATAGTTTACCTGAGGCTTCTTTGTTGTAACTTTGTGAACATTTAACTCTTAAATATTTTTCTAGCTGGGATGCTTAGAATTTCCACGTTCAACACTTCTTGATTATTTTGCTTTAAAATAATCCTTCTATGGTATTATAGAGGCTGTTTTACTCTGAATCAATGTAGATGACTCAAGTAAATCAGTCACTCTATCGTCTAAGTCTTCAAAGTATATATCATGCTCTATGTCGTTCAAAACCTAGCCAGAACCCATTCTCAAGTGCTTTAAAGGAGATACAACTGAGCTAGCAACATTTGAAGTATCTATGGGGGCTAGGGGATCATACAACGAATTTGATGATAGTTCTCTTCTTAAAGGCTGTATAAAGGGATGATTCATTTAGAACTTGTCAGTAATTGAACTCTTAAAGAACTTATTTGAGTTTATGAGGAAAGAGGGATTAATGAAATTTTGATCTTCATGAATTTCTTCGATTATCAAATCATCTTTCTAAGGTGTATCATTGTTTCCTGTTTTATGATTATTATAGTAAAATGAATCAGAAATCTTTCTTTGTTTAATTTATTTCTTGACTGTTGTCTGTCTATCGTTAATTGAAATAGGCTTCTCATATAGCATAAAACTTGACTTCCTAAGACTCTAATGATTGTTAAGTGTAGGATGCACATTAAAGTTAGATTTTTTAAAACTAGGAGGGATGCAAACTAACTTTTAGGTTTATTACCAATCCACATCATGAAAATATTTGTGACTCTTTAACTCTTAATAACTTTTGTAATACCCTATTCTATGAGTGGGGTCTTTTTCAAGCAACCTTTTAATCAATTCTTTTGCTCCATTGCTTACACTCATTGGAAATTTAGCTTCTTGATACATAATTTTATTAAACATAGCCATCTTATTTGGATCGTAAAAAGGTGGGAGACCTGTTAGCATTTCATAAAACAAGATACCTAACGAATAAAAATCCACCATCTAGCCATATCCCTCAAGTTGTTTAACAAACTATTAGTCTTACTGTTTTACACTGTTTCTTTAGTGCATGATCATATGATAGCTTATAACTTCTGGAGCCATGTACTCGGGGGATCCACAAAAGGAATTGGTTCTGCTTCTATTTGTGAAATTTGATTTTGATAGACCGAAATCGGTTAACTTCACTTCTCCATTAATATCAATCAAAATGTTTTCTGGTTTGAGGTCTCTGTACAAAATATTCATCGAATGAAGATATTCCAAGCCATTTATACATGAGACAAGAATTTTCTTTGCTAAACTTTATTGCTATAAGCTCACTTATAGACTTTAAAATTTTTATTATTTTTAAAATATTTCATTCTATTTAACTTTAGCTATTCACTAAACTTGCCTTACTTCTACAAATGAAAGTAAAGCTCTCCTCCTGGGCAAAAATCCAGTATATAGTTAAAATGAGTATCATTTTCTATCATAGTATGCATTTTGATAACGTTTTAATGAGAAATTTAAGACAGTATTTCCCTCTCCATCTCTACAGACTTTTTTTTCTACTCTGTATCTAATTCAGATTTCTTTATACTTTTTAGTGCGTATAAATTTCCATTGAAAAGACATCTAACTATGTACACTTTTGAAAACCCTCCATAGTCTAATTCTTTTATAATTTTGTAGTTTTTCAAGACTTAGAGCATTTTATTTTCTATTAAGTTTAGTTTATTCATTTATTTGAAAGATTTAGCATTTTGTTTAAATATTTAAACAAGATAAAATTTCAATTTTTAATTAGACTTAAAAATTGTAAGTTAATTTGAAATATCGGGAGGCTACTTTGATTTATTTTTAATTCATAATAATTACTGGTTAATTTTATAATATAGTCTCTGTTTTGATTAAATTTCTTAAAAAAATAATCAGTCTAGTAGCAACTTTTATTTAGCTGTTTTACAAATTTATATTTTTAAAACAATTTTATATTATTTTATTTATCATTTGAATAGATGTTTTTTATTTTTATATAACAAGTCATGGGGGGGGGGTCTAAGTCGGTGCAAAAAATTTTTCAAAATCCTAAGTCGGTGCAAAATTTTTTATCTCAAAAACATCAAAATCCCTAAGTCGGTGCATGATCAATTTTTGACATTATTGATATATTTTATCATCCTGCCCCACATAAAAAGTATCATTATTAACTAAAATTTATGTCTCAGCTTCTGAATCGAACTCCTTCATTGAATTTTGATCATAGGACACTTAAAATATTATTACAAAAATATTTTTTCTCTGTGACAGATATTTGTTTTAGTAGAATAAAAAACATTATTTCATATTATAATATCTAATTAGTCAGTAAGCAACAAAATTGGGGATTAAGAACATCATAATTATTCACTAAATTTAATGATGTCTGGAATTAAAAAATATCGTACATATTGATTAGTGTATTTAAAAAAAGACAATTAATTGAGTCAATAGTTTTTATAATATGGCGAAACATCATTAAATTTAGTGAATAATTATGATGTTCTTAATCCCCAATTTTGTTGCTTACTGACTAATTAGATATTATAATATGAAATAATGTTTTTTATTCTACTAAAACAAATATCTGTCACAGAGAAAAAATATTTTTGTAATAATGTTTTAAGTGTCCTCTGATCAAAATTCAATGAAGGAGTTCGATTCAGAAGCTGAGACATAAATTCTAGTTAATAATGATACTTTTTATGTGGGGCAGGATGATAAAATATATCAATAATGTCAAAAATTGATCATGCACCGACTTAGGGATTTTGATGTTTTTGAGAAAAAAAATTTGGCACCGACTTAGGATTTTGAAAAAATTTTTGCACCGACTTAGACCACCCCCCCCCCCCAAGTCATTATATTTTTAAATAAATATAGTACTATCTTTGAGTTAAATAGTTAGAATATTTATATAATTTAAATTATGTTATCCATTTAATATGACACCAAATGATTCACCCCTAAAATATAATAAACAAAATTAACCATTTAATTATGGAGTACACAAAGGTCAATCCTTAAAAGAGTAATACTAAAAGGAGCACGGCAGCTAGGAAAACTGCACTCCCATAGCAGTATCAGCAAGAAAAAAATCACCAACAGTTGTCCAAAAATGATAATGACAGTGACGGAGGACGCGAAAGTGGCAGAGGCAGTGCCAGAGACTCAAATGATCAAAACTATTTCAATGACGAAAATTCAATGAGACAAAAAGTGGACATTGATAATTAGAAAATTGGCAGGCAGCTTGATAAGAGAGACGACTTGGATGGCTAGATGACAGTATAAAATAACTTGAAAAATAAACATATATAACATAAAATTTTAAAGACTGAAGAACAACAACAATTTACAGATCTTCTAGAAACTGGACTCAACCAAGGAGACTCTGAGGATGATGATATAGGACCCTTTAACTTGAAGTAATCAATGTGTAGTGCATTACCTGCAAGCAAAGAATTGCCCAAAAATTCATAAGGTTTCCTAGATCTTGGATAATTTAAGAATTAACTGAACCAGATGTCTATCACTACAAAGGATCCGATAACATAGGGAAATCAAGATTTTATTAAGTAGAGAGAGAATGATTTTTTTGATGATGATGAAAATGAATATTAAGAGGATGCACAGACTTAGAAGAAAAAGGCAGGCAACTAAAAGCAATGATTAAAATCTTTTGAGTAAAATTATAAACCATAAAAGAATGGTAAATCTTAAATTTAAAAGCAGCAAGCTTTCAAAACTGAAGGGGGCCTTACAAACTTTAATATGGATGAAGAAATGAACTATGACCATAACAGTGATTGGGACTAGGAAAATTAAAGTCATCAAAGATAGAGATGCATTGGACTTACACAACTTTTATATGACAAAACACTTCGTGAAGAGCCCTCATTTCAAGAAAGCAAAAACCAAATGCTTATCTTATAAGATATGTTAGGCACCATTTTAGACATTCTAAGATAAGTTCCTGATACAGACACAGTGGGATTGGGTCATCCCATAGGCAAACAAATGTATAAAGTTTAATATATTTAGTAAAAAGAGCAATATCTAGAAAATATCCAAGAGTTTTCTAAAAAGCTCCAGGTTAAAATCAATTTTTGCTTAAAATTTTCAATTTTAAGCTTTGATAGTTCAAAAAAATATAATTGTTTAAAACAGCATTGTCAAGAAGCTTTATAAAATCACTTATCTGAGATATTTTAATCTGAGATCACTGCTAAATCGTAAGTCCATTTTCTTTGTAACATAATTTTTAGTTCTAACGCTATCCATGCATTTATCCTCTGTGTTATTGAGAAGATGAAAAGTTAAAACGACCTTTCAAAAAGTATCGCGAGGATGCATAAAAAAGCTTTAAAACTCTTTTTGATGAATGACAAAAAGATTGCAAGGAAAATCTAGAAATCTGCGGAGGACTTCTTGACATCATTAATTTCGAACTACACACAGTAAGATGAAGTTTCCAAAAGAAGAGAAATAAAGAGTCATGAGAAATTAGACAAAAAGGAATCCAAGTATGACTTAAGGGATGGCAGAAAAAGCTCTGATATTGTCAATTAAAAAGTTTTTTGGGTTATTTTACTAAATATATTAATATAGATGTTATAATAACAGGCATTATCAATTATATAATCTAATAGATAATATATTTGTTATTATGTACATTTATATTATACTTTAGTTTTAAGCAATACGATGAAACCATTTGGGAGTGATTAGACAGTTAATTACCAGGGAGTAAGTTACTAACATAACCTCGAAAATCAAAATTAAAACAGCAAGAAAAGTAATAAGTTTTAAGTTAAAAGCTCTATTGCTTAACATGGTACTGAAATTTGGTAATTGCAATAAGAGATGAACTCCACCAGACAAGAGAGCGCTCTCTTGTCATAGAAACTTCAAAGACTTGAACAAGAGAATGATGAGAAATAAGAGATAATTAAGAAATTTGCCCAAGAAAATGCTGAGAATAAAGAGAAGATCAGAATTCTAGAGTTGAAAGTGAGTGATTTAACCTAGACAAACATAGCTTGCATTGCATCTTTGAACTCAATAGTCAAGCAAGCCTAAGATCTCACAACCACTCTTTAGACCTCAGTAAAGGAATAACCTGAAGATAAACCTCATCACTTGCAATCATAAAATGACCCTAACATCGCACCAAACAATAAAGATAAGTAACAGAAGTGAAAGCCAGATAATCTGTCAAATTGATATATTATCTAGAATAATAGCTAATAATATTATAGACACTCATCTTAAGAGTTGATGTGAGCAGATCTGTATCAATATCAGAGAGTATCTATATAATAATTTGTGGTATTTATTATTTAAATAAAAAGGAGGAATAATTATTAACAATTTACATAAAAATAACCCTATTAATAAATAATTATATTTGAGTAATTTAGATAAATGAAGAAGTTCAGTTCGATATTTTAAGCTGATTGATTTATATTAATTCATATAACAAGATTAATAATTTTAAAATGCTAATATACTTATCTTATATGACGAAAATATCATATTATAATCAAGCATAGATATTTTTTGTTTAATTTATTTTTTAGTTATAAAATAGTCGGAATTTATTTATAAATATTTGAAAGGTTTAGTTCAATTTACTTTATAATTTTAATAAAGTCTAAAAGATTAAAATTATTTTTATTTAAGCTTCATAAATAACTGATAGCTAATTGTTCTTTTTCAATAATATCAAATTATTAATTACAAATAGTAAGTTTAGAAATTCCACTATAAGGTTAGTGAATTGTAAGAGGATGGAAGATTTTTATAATTTATCGTAATATTCAGTATAATTTTAGTATTTAAAAATATAAAATTATGCGAAATGCAAAGATTTAACATAATACCCACATAACAAATCTACATAGGATATCTTAGTACATAAAAATGAAGAGAAAGAAAGATTAATGGTGTTTAAGGAAAAGAATCATAATATAATGTAAAATCTACAATTTAAAATATTTTGATGCAAGCTGCCGCAGCTAGAAGTTGAGACAATATAAATCTTTAGAGTGAAAATTAATTTAAATTAACAATTAATGATAGATTTCATAGTTTTAATAAATACTGATGTCACCTCTAATTTTAATCTAATTCATTTCAGTCACAAAAGATCTTATCAATCATTTCTTATTGATAAGATTGTATTCATTGTGACTTGCTTGTCTTAAATTTGCAGTTATATTAGAGCTACCCTGATTTAAACTTCTGTTTGTGTTAAATCTGCTGCTTACACTCCCATTTTAGTTATTGGTCTTTGACAAATTACTGTGGTCTCTCTTGTAACTTTGAATACTGGTGTTTTAATTAACGATTGTCTGTATAGATCCCTTTCTGGAAGTCACTGCGCTTATCACATTGGATTTAGGCTTGATCAAACTTAAATTGTTGCTTTAATGAAGCAGTCCTGAGCTTGTCGCAGTGTATTGATTACTGCTATTTTTGAAGTAGTTGCTGTTGAGAGCTTGGGCTAAACTGCTTGGAGTGGCATTAGTTGTGACTACACTTGCATAATTTTCATTGAAATTCTTAGAAGATGGTTAATTTTAATGCTTTTTAAGTGATTAAATGTCAAGTTGCTGGATTATTTACTTCGTTGTGTCACTCAACTCATTTATGTTCAAGGTTGAAGTAAGATTATTCTTGATTGATTGTAAATGCTGCAAATTGTTTCTACTTTTCTACAATTTATCATTGATCTACTCGCTTTGGTTCGAGTACTAATTCTAAATAGAGTTTGAGTTCATTTAATGACTATACGGTGAGATTTGCTTGCTAATCTTATTATCACTATTAAGGCTTTTAAAGGTTAAATTTTACTTTAGAGTGGAACTTGGAGCTATAGACTGAACTTATTTGATATTTCCGAAGAGTTTGAAGCTCTACTAACTTTTCATGTTTTACATGGCAATCGCAGTACTCGGGTTATTCTATTTAATTCTAGAGTTCATGAGAGACTGTGGGAGGGATTAATTTGAGTGGTTTATTGATTGATTTTTAACTGAGTTTGAACCCGAAGTCAAATCAATAATGGGTTTTAGGATTGCTTAGTTAAAAATACTTGCCAGTGAAGCTTAATTGTCATTAACCAGGTTAATTCTTACAGCTTTAGTAGATAGCTTACTATGATTAAACTAAGAACTGTTTATAGTTTTATTCTGCACTTTTTTCTGAGACTTTTCAATAGAGAGTGAAGAACTGGTTTTTTAAGTTAAATTTTCTTGATTCAATAAGCTTAAAAGTTACCTCCCTCTATTTTACTATTAAGAATCAACTGAGTGTTTTATGATTTAAGGTCTTAGACTTTTAGCACTATTTTCTTATTGAGCCATAAAGTTTATAGGCAAAAGATTTTGCAAATTATTATCACTAAAGTTGATCTGTTAGTAATTAGAATTATCAAATAGAATTTAGAGATTGTTTTTCTCTTTGTTAAAAAACTTAGGGATTTATTTTTCGTTGCTGAATAACTTTTCATTCAAACTGTCTCTTATAGAGTTTTTGTGTTGATGTTTCCCTTTAATGTCAATGCTACTACTCCTATGCTTGCCTTCTTATTTTATCTCACTAGACTGTAAAAAGATTGTGTCTTGAGTCACATTTATATTTAAATGAAAAAATTAGACTTAGATTCATTGAGTTTATATATAAGTTTAGTTAACAATTTATAAAATTAGATATATTCTGGATGCTTTTGCATTTACTTGGAGAAATTGCAACATCAGTTTTGGCATCAAAATCCTCGTCATAATGATTTAAGCTGGTCTATGTGATATCCATGCCAATTTAAGGCTTAGGGTTACCAAGCATATTCTTTTTAATTTAAGGCTTGATAGAACTATCTGAAAGCATATTTAAAACTTCAATTTAATGAAGTTAAGCTCTTTAATTTCTGAAATTCTGCTTATTTTTGAACTTTTTAGGAGAACATTTTTTACTGTAAGATTTTACTTGGAAAGTTGTTGAAATTATTTGAGATTAATCAAGTAATAAGCTACTTGGGTTGTTAAGTTAAACTTAACTCATATACACACCTTCTTGGAATGTTTTATAGAGCTCTTAAGATTCATTATTGCTAATGAAATTTGGGGAAATTAATCCTCTTTCTAAAGATTTCAAACGATTGAGGTTTGTCATTGTATTACTCTGTTCTAATTTGTAGACAATGTCATTTCCTTATGGTTTTTAGGGATTTAAATACTAAGTATAGTTTACCTGAGGCTTCTTTGTTGTAACTTTGTGAACATTTAACTCTTAAATATTTTTCTAGCTGGGATTCTTATAATTTCCACGTTCAACACTCCTTGATTATTTTGCTTTAAAATAATCCTTTTTTGGTATTATAGAGGCTGTTTTACTCTGAATCAATGTGGATGACTCAAGTAAATCAGTCACTCTATCGTCTAAGTCTTCAAACTATATATCATGCTCTATGTCATTCAAAACCTAACCAGAACCCATTCTAAAGTGCTTCAAAGGGGATACAACTGAACTCGCAACATTAGAAGTATCTATGGGTGCTAAGGGATCATACAACGAATTTGATGATAGTTCTCTCCTTAAAGGTTGTATGAAGGGATGATTCATTTAGAACTTGTCAGTAATTGAACTCTTAAAGAACTTATTTGAGTTTATGAGGAAAGAGGGATTAATGAAATTTTGATCTTCATGAATTTCTTCGATTATCAAATCATCTTTCTGAGGTGTATCATTACTTCCTGTCTTATGATTATTATAGTAAAATGAATCAGAAATCTTTCTCTGTTTAACTTATTTCTTGACTGTTGTCTGTCTATCGTTAATTGAAATTGGCTTCTCATATAGCATAAAACTTGACTTCCTAAGACTCTAATGATTGTTAAGGGTATGATGCACATTAAAGTTAGATTTTTTAAAACTAGGAGGGATGCAAACTAACTTTTAGCTTTATTACCAATCCACATCTTGAAAATATTTGTGACTCTTTAACTCTTAATAACTCTTGTAATACCCTATTCTATGAGTGGGATCTTTTTCAAGCAGCCTCTTAATCAATTTTTTTGCTCCATTGCTTACACTCATTGGAAATTTAGCTTCTTGATACATAATTTTATTAAACATTGCCATCTTATTTGGATCGTAAAAAGGTGGGAGACCTGTTAGCATTTCATAAAACAAGATACCTAACGAATAAAAATCCACCATCTAGCCATATCCCTCAAGTTGTTTTACAAACTATTAGTCTTACTGTTTTACACTGTTTCTTTAGTGCATGATTATATGATAGCTTATAACTTCTGGAGCCATATACTCGGGGGATCCACAAAAGGAATTGGTTCTGCTTCTATTTGTGAAATTTGATTTTGATAGACCGAAATCGGTTAACTTCACTTCTCCATTAATATCAATCAAAATGTTTTCTGGTTTGAGGTCTCTGTACAAAATATTCATCGAATGAAGATATTCCAATCCATTTATACATGAGACTAGAATTTTCTTTGCTAAACTTAATTAAAAATAGCCTCACTTAATGTGTTTGAAATTTTATTTTTATTTTTAAAATATTTCATACTATTTAACTTTAGCTATTCACTAAACTTGCCTTATTTCTACAAATGAAAGTAAAGCTCACCTCCAGGGCAAAAATCCAGTATATAGTTAAAATGAGTATCATTCTCTATCATAGTGTGCATTTTGATAATGTTTTAATGAGAAATTTAAGACAGTATTTCCCTCTCCATCTCCACAGATTTTCTTTTCTACTCAGTATCTAATTCAGATTTTTTTATACTTTTTAGTGCGTATAAATTTCCATTGAAAAGACATCTAACTAGGTACACTTTTGAAAACCCTCCATGGCCTAATTCTTTTATAATTTTGTAGTTTTTCAAGTCTTAGAGCATTTTATTTGCGATTAAGTTCAGGACTTTTCCCTCGGTAAAATTCGATCCTATAAAAATAGGAGAGTATGAATTGAAATGATTTGAGAAATTAATTTTTATCATAATTTTATTTTCATTTAAAAATGCCTATTTCTTCTGATATTTATATCACGATTTTTGGAAAACTTGTTATAATATTTTCTATCGTTTTTTTCCAGCAAAATCATAATAAAGATAAGTTAAAAACAAAATAATATCTAAAATACTTATGAGATAAATTTTCAGGGAACCTTTTATCTCCTTCCCATTATAAAAAAGATATATTCACACTAATGCTTACTCTATTTAAAATGTACTTTTAAATCCAGTTCTTCTATGCTGTTTAATAAAATCATTTCTAGCGACATTTATCTTTAAGTGAGATAGTAGTCAAGAGCTTCGTTTCCATATAGAGATTCTAAATATAGTATCTTCATGTTTGATATATCAATTGAATTGCTATTTTAGATTCAATGGGGTATATACATAATAAGAAAAAATTTTATAAACTATTAGGACCATTTACTAATCTTTAATTTTACTTATAAAAACGAAGGAAACTTTTAATTACAATCAAATTTGATGCTAAATATATCCTAAGATTAAATTGTTGATACTATTTTGATTCTTTTAAGATTTCGATGGACTTTTAGGGACTAATTTAGTTTTTGAGGCGAATTTCAACTAATTTTCTATAATACTGTACAAATCATTCATTATTCTAGCATCTACCAGATAAACCCTTTTAAAAATAATTTATATATTCGAATTGAATTTATCTACAGATATTTTTAAATAATATTTTCTTCTATAATTAAGAATTTTATTTAGATATTAAAAACCTTTTACAGAACGTATTATAAGAATAAATTAACAAATAATAATGTTTTAAAAACACCGATTATTTATTTATATTAATCTTTTTACTTCAAATATTTACCACAGATTCAAGAGATTATACTTAGAATATAAATGGAAATAATGTCTATTTTTTCATAAAACTTATAAAAAATAATTATTTTGATTTTACTTAGACTTTTATGAAGTTACTGTAATTTGATTATAATTTGAGAGATCAAGTGTAAATTAGAAGTTTTCTAGTAAAGACCTAATTATAAATGTTAAAATGCTTTAGAAAAAATAGAACAAATTTGACGAAATTATTTGATAATCATTTTAATTATTATGTCTTACTCTTCAGGGAAATATAGATTAATCTTCACTTGTTTTATTTAGTATTTTTAAATATTAATAATTCAAATGTGTTTTATACTCTTATATAAGATTTAAAGTTATATTTATTTTATTTCCTGATTTATTCATAATAAAAAGAGAAAAATTTTATTAAACTAAGGCATTATGAATTTTATAATTAACTTGTTTTTTATTTCTAAGCAGCGATAACTACTTAAGCAAGCTTTTCTCTTTCTACGGGAAATTGAATTTTGTTGAATCACTACGATTCCAATCAGAAAAATTCTGATTACTGTAATTTTAATTTTATCCTGTTATGTCTGTTGTCGCTTAATTATTTCCCATTAATTTAATTATAAAATTATGAATAAATTTAAGAACATTTCGATTGCTTCTTATTTTAGAGATAAAAATTGATCGTATAAGATTCCCTGTAAAAAAATACTAAGAATATTTGCAAACATGAGTAATAAATGTGAGTTGAATTTAAGGTATTAAATGTTTTAAAGAGCGAAAATAAATATTTAATATGTATAGAATTGTTTAAAGTAAATCAGCTTCGATATTTATGATAATCCTAAGACTCCTTCATAATTTAAGACTCTAATAATATCTCAACTATCTCATTTCAAGTAGAAATAAGTCAAAATATTACTAGGAGAATAAATATAGTCAGAGTCACAAGAATTTATCACATTTATCAAAGCCAGTCTTTCTTATAATATATTAGGCATTTGCAAAAAAGGGGTTAAATTGTTATAGGTTTATTTATTATGGATTTAACCACGACTTGGAGTTCTTAATATTTTATTATTAGTTAGGATTCAATTGAAGTGTGGAAAAGTATCCTGCTCAATTACGAACAGCTAAGTACTATTCTTAGTCTTCAACATCATCATGATATTTATTTTATTTTCATTTATTAATAAATATAATCTGAGAGTTAATAAGTTATAATGCTTAAAATTGGCTAGCTTAGAAGTATCTGTAAAGCTGAAAGTTTATGCAGGAAGACTATTGAATAATTACAAAATTTATTAATATTTTAGAAGTAATTCTAGTGCAAGTGGCTTCTTCACATTCTCATTTCATAGTTGAACTGAGGATGATCTCCGTCGTGATGTGAGTTTTGATGCTCAACAATTACGAGTGGATTCCATTCTGAAGAGATGACTTCTGCTGGTAAGTACTCATCTCTAAACATGGATGAGTCATAGGCTGCGACAGCACTTCCGAGTAAATGATGATGATGAGCTTGAGGTGGCTCTGGGGAGGCATTACCCATAAAGAATGACTAAGAAGGTTTTTAGAGAAGACCAGATGATGAAGTCTTAAAAATTTAAAATCTTAGAAACTAATGAAGTTTGAGAGGGTTGGATATCTGGTATCACTACATTTCTATTGTGTCCGTAGTCATTATAGAACATGTCACTTTAGTCATTATAAACCCAGGTTTGAGTTTTTGGAATTTGATGAGCCTGCATTTCGTTATGGAAATCAAAGAAGTCTAAATTGCGTTGGCAGTTTGCCTTCATTCTGTTGTTCATAAGAATATCATGATGATTATGAAGATTATGATGATCGCCAGTCATTTAAGTAGAAGTTGACTATGGAATGCTAGTGTTTGGTGCATTTTGATAGTGGTTTCTTGGATGATAATTATCAATGTAATCTTATACCATGACGACATCGTGGTTACCCTGAGGAACACCCATCATTTAGTTTCTAGTAGTATGATGATGATTAGCAACTCCAAACCTTGTCGGCTCTGAGTGTGAATGCTCAATCTCCAGATACTATGTGAAACCATTTGTGTGAACCTTAGAGAGGTGATGGTGATTCAAGGGTACAGTGTGATCGTCTTCCATGTCATTTGGACCTCCGAATAAGTAGTGCGAGTGATGTATGTGGTGACCATGCACTTCAAGTTGAGCATGAGCACCTTGAAGAGCTGAAGAATTTTATAGGATCTCATCATGATTCAAAATTCTACCCTGGTCATGGTCCTAATCGTAGTGTTCAATCATAACTCTGTCGTGATGCATTTGATCATCAGCTTCAGTGTGCTTGTCCATGCTACTATTTCCATTGCTATTGTGAATAGCGTGTTCGGGAAGAATAATTTTTATGTTTAAACTTCCGTTTTCCTTATCAAGGGCTTGAACGTAAACTAAAACTGGTTGATGAAATAAAGAAATCTTGATTATTTTCTCAGCCTAAACACTATGATTAAAAAAGTATAGTCACCTTGCAAGTTTTAGTTGCCCTTGTTTTTTCTAGAGCTTGCATTTTTCTTTGAATGAGTTTAGGCTTTAGAGTATTAATTAGCTCCTTTTCCCTTTTTAGAAGGAGTCTGCAGAACAGAGGAATCAATAATGATTGTAGTGCCATGAGCATTATGAGTTTAGGTTACAATAGGAATTTGTATTTTAATATCGTTACAGTGAATTCTTTCAGATTCTATGTTTTCTTGAATTCATCAGAAGTTAAGAACTTTTAATAAATAAAATTGACATCATAAAATAGCAAGCATAATATCTCTATTTATAAAATTAAATAATTATTCCTTTAATGATGCAATAACTTTTTTAAAATAAATTCAATATAATGGGTGAATTTATTTAGCTAAAAATCTTATGCATAGAATTTTCTTAAAGAAAAATATACCTTCAATAACAATTTTGCTTCTCAAATAACGAATTAAAATTCTTGAATTTCAAAGTCAACATGAGAGTCAATTTATTAGGCAGCTTAGTTTTTCTTATTATTTGTTGATGAGCTACCTGGAATACCCACAGATTGAGACTTTTATATTATCATTAAGTTAAAACTCTTATTAGAAATTAAGAGAAATTAAGCTAATTATTCAAAGCAATAATTATAAAATTGATATGACTTCTTCAAAGCAAGCTTTTTAGACTCAAGAGGCTAAGCACTAATTTTTTATGCAGGGACAGGCGTTTTAGTCGAATTATTTGCTTACTTAGAACCAGTCTTATTTTGACTCTATTAAGTAGCGGTTTAACCACTAATTCCCTCGACTTATGAATTTTATTGATTGTTAGATATTTATTATTAAACTGGGGCAAAATGGCCTCCAAAGGGAATTTATTGAAAACTTGAATTTGTCTAGTCCACTTGACCGTTAATTCTTGGGTCCAAATCACTTAAATTACTCAAAGAATTTTCATTGTGATTGTTAAAGTTTAACTATATTGAATAGTCGCAATAAAAATAAAATTCTTTTCATAAAAAATTAGCAAGAGGTTTAAGTGGAAAAAAAGTTCAATAGATTCTTAGATTTCTAAACAAAAACCGCTTTATGCAATAAAAAAAAATTAAATGATATTAAAATATGAAAAGATATTACCTAGTACTAATTGTTAGTTAGAGATGGGTTGCTATTTACTTATGAGGCACCCATATATCCTTATATAGTAATATTTTAAGCATTTATGGATCCTGATTATAGAATCTTTCCATTTTATTATTCAGGCTTTTACTCTTGAGATTGAGAAGAATGAAGAACACTGAGAATGTCAAAATTCTCTTCTTCAAGGAAAATTCTCTTTCTCTTTAAGTTTTCACTGACAATCTTTTCTTGTTTCTTAATAGGTTTGGATTTGCGGTCTATTTTTTAGAAGACTACTCTAATAAACTGCATTTGGCAGCTTGTCAAGGATCTCATTTTCTCGAGATTCTTCTAAAAACTATATAATTAATAAGGTTTTTTACTAATATAGTTATGGCTGAATAAATGGGCGAGAAAAAATAAATATGATCGAGAAATTATTAAAGTTTCTTTAATGGGTTAATGATAAAAAATAAATAAAAACTAGCTTTATTAGAAGGTGGTTTCAGCCCAGAAATGATTCTTTCTGAGTTTTAGAATTTCTTTTTTTGCAGTTATCTCTAAACTTGTTTGGGATAATAGAATTAGAGCGAGTTAGGAACAAATTCGAAGGATTCATAGGGTTCATTAATCATCGGTATCTATTGATGTAATTATGAAAAATAATATAACAATTCACTTATAAGATTCAGTTTATAAAGACTCTCCAAATTTATGAGATAAAAATATGAATTAGTTTATCATTAGATTTGTTGGTGTTTGAGAGGGGCATAGTCCTAGCTGTCCCAGGATACCCATTGATTACATTGAATTCTGCAAATTTTGGTAGTGATCGGAGCTGCTCTCGTTTTATTGCTTGGTTAAAGTCTGATCTAATTTCAGGCATTGTTAGGGATTTTGCAGTTAAACTCTTTTCCCTAAAAATTGAATACCTATTTTGTAAAAGAAATATCCTCTCCTTTTATTCATAAAGTTTAGGAATGAGTCGTAACTTCTGAGCTCTGAGCAATTTGCATCTATTCGCGGATTTGCTGCTTCTGTTGGTAGTACTGGTTGTCGATGTCTCTAATTTGCGATTTGAAGGATGTGAGGAATTCATCGATGTGAGCCGATTTTTTGAGTGTTGCGTTGCCTCGTCGTTGCTGAAAATCAGAGATTAATACGTTAAATGGATGCGGTTGCAAAGTTGCAACTGATGAGGGGGCGTCACCGAACTGGCCGTAAGAATCCATTCCTATTGAGTGCTTATGAAGCATTGGAGAGAAAGAGAAGGGGTGGCTTTATTGTTGCTTTGTAAAAGCGGCCACTGCCTCTGTAGATAACATTTAGTGTGTTTCTTACTATAATTAAGTAACTAAACTAAAAAATACTAATTGAATTCTTACTTAATCGAAAATTGCAGTTAATTCTAAAGTTTTGATGCTATTAACAAATGAAAAATAGTGTAATATTTAAATTATAGGGTTTGTTAGTAGAATTGCTGTTAGAGTGTTGATCAGCAAGATGTTGAGAATCACTGTCAGGTAATGTTGACTTTTCGCACAAAATTTCCATGGATACTTTCTCTTTACCACCAATTTGGATCTCAGATTAATTTGAGCTTTTGCCGCTCTTATCCTTGTTTTATTCTCCACGTGACCTGAGAGAAAGTGAAGTCTATATATATTAACAAATTCTGATTCGTAAATTGCTAACTAAGTGGCATCAAAACTCATTCATTATTTTACTCAATTAAATTGGGTCTTTTAAGGAGTGATAACTGGACTTGATTTGACATCGTTTTGTGAGTATTTCTGTTGTTGATTAGACTGTTGGGAAACGACCGATTAAGTATTCAGCTGTTATGGAATGTTTCCTTGACCTTCCCCCGAAACCCCTGACTTGGTTGGGCTCTGATTTTATTATGAGGTTTAGTTAAGTGCTGCTCTTCTCCTGGTGGAGGTAGTTTGAGCAGGAACTTACTATGTTTATTATTGGCTTTGTGATTTTAATGTGCTTGTTCGCATTTTATTAAAAGTTTAAGTTAGAGTTTTTAGCTGAAGATTTCAGATAGACACTAGATCTTATAATGTCTGTGCTTATTATATATTTATAATTAATCATTTATCTGTTATATCAACGATTTATACTCTGGAAGGCAGTTTTCCTTAATTGCTTTTTTTAACGCTAATTTGTTAATAAAATTAATTAATGAGGATCATTTGAGTGGAAAATGATTCATTAAAATTTCAATAATAGTGATTTTGTATATTAGCTGTGTATCTAATTTATTAATATTTATGTAGAACTATCCTGCTGTAGTGGAAGATATAAACGATACTCATATCAGAGACGCTGCAGCATATATGTTAACAGAAGAATTTAAGCAGTAGTTCGCAGTAATGTGCTAAATGGACTCAATCCCTTAATAATTTATAAATTACCAATAATTACATTTGAAAATGTAATCCCTGACGTATCTCTAGGGCAGATGAAATTGATAAAAGGCGAATTCATAGAAAAGATAATATAACCTGAGGTTATAGATCAGCTTGGAAACGCAGCAAGATTATTAAATTCCTGGATTGATGGTGCACTTGAGTACACAATTTTAAAACACGAAGTGATAGTTTTACGTTTGAAAAATAACAAAGTCTTAGAGAAAATCAAACAAATTTCCAGTCTCTGGCCCAAAAAGAAGAGTTTCATAGAAGGCGCTTATAAACTCTTACTGTTCACGAAAACACAGAGATCTCAAATTAACTGCGCTATGACTCTTATGAAGCAGAGAGGACTCTATGAATTAATGGACTTCAAAGAGGCTGTAAATAAGGTGCTGAAGAAGTGGTACGAGCAGAGGATTCAAGAGGAGACTGATAGAAATAAGAAGCTGAGAGACCTGCATGACAATCTCACCAAGATCAAGATCATGAGGGAGGAGGAGAGCATGAGACAGTAGCAAATGGAGATTGATAGGAAAGCCAAGGAGGAGAAAGATAGAAACATGGGGGATAATATTGATGAAATTAAAGTTGAATTGGGAGATAATTTATAGATTTAATTATTTTTATTATTTCAAAGTTGTGTTAGAAAACCCAAAAAATGGGTAAATAAATATTTTATTATAAATCAAGATATAAAGAGTAAAATATTCACTCTTTTTTTTATCTAAAAAATAAATTATAGAAATATTTTTTTAGGAATTAAATTAAATGAAATTAAAATTAATATTTAATGAATTATAATATTATTAATTTTTTTTTATATTAATAATGGAAGTGCAAGCAAAAGAAATCAAGAAAATAGCAATTCAAAAAGAGAAACCTAAGCCAATTCCGATGTCAACGAGACCCAATAAGACCCAAGATTCAACACAGATGATGTGGGAGGAGCTCATAGTGACGATGATGAGTTACTAGCGAAGGAGATCCTGGAGAGAAAACGCAAGCTTGAGGAAGAAATGGAAGTGCTCAAGCAAGAAATAAAGCAGACCAACAATAAAATAGAGTAAACTCAGGCCATAGTGGATGAGAAACTACAGCAACAAGAAGAAGAGCAGAAAACATGTCAATGTGCTCATTAACGTCTTCATGATTAGAAGCAAGATGAGGAAGAGGAGAAATCTTCGTTCTAAACTGAGACCACTACTACACAAGTAACTGATTTGAATAATTAACAAGATGATGAGGAGTAAATCAACACTTCAACCACTAACGCATAATCATCAATACCACAGCAGTAAGATCAAGATTAGCCTCAGTAAGAATCCGATATTATAGTAGCCGCTGGTTAGCAATAAAACTCAGAAATTCTTTCTAATTTGCAATCGCAAACCAATGCTAATCTCTTTTCATCGCAGTTGTTGTCGTAGATATTGTCCGTTGGTACTTTATTTACATAAAAAGCATTGCTTGACGGTGATAAAGCAGAAATGGATGATGAAGACAACGAAGATGATATTATTGCTGTTTTTGCTTGTGTTTTTATGTAGATTTTATCCAATTACTATAGGATTACTATTGTATTTCATTGAATTCTTGATTAATAACATGAACAAATATGGGTATGATGACTTGGATAACTACATGACACCAGAGGAATTACGTAGAGAAATTTATGAAAACATCCTCAAAAAACGTATATTCCAAGCTGATAGAGTTGAAAAGCTAGAGAAAGTGTTAGTCAACATGGAACTTATACCATAATTATTTATAAAGATGATCAATTATATTCCCCAAAATATATTGATAATAATAAAGATTTTAATATATTTACACCAAAAGATCAAATCTATTGCTCGTCGGAGATGTTGAGTTAATTCAAAGAGGCAGTGCTAGCAGACGATGAAAAACTGTTGAAAGCTATCTATGAAGCTGTCATGAATGAAAAGGAGGAATTTTGGTTTGACATTTACAGATCAATCTCTGCACAAAGTATAAATATATGCCCTCCTCATTTTAGCTTGAAATATTAAGGATTTTAAATTCTTGATAATATTTTGAACAAAGTGGGGAGCAGTAGGAGCTTGAGAGAAAGAAATTGGTTCGAATTGAGAGAAGAAAAAAGAGAATGCTTAAGCAAAAAGATGAATTAAGACAGCAAAGAATCTAAGATATCGCATAGGGAGTGTATGATAGATAAAACCACAGGAGAAGACACGCCAATGATAGATTAAGAGAGAGAAGGTTCAGCGATGGCTAGTTAATACAAGTGCATAGAGGTATGTAAGGCAGGAGAAATAGTCAAACCAGGGACAACAATCAGTAGGTTAACGGACATGGGGGGTAGCAGCCTGCTAACAATTAAGGGGAAGGCAATCCATTGAATAATGTAGTCGTTGGTCTCGCTGCAATAAGATAAAACTCTAATAAATTGGCAATTTTAATCATATCTTAGGGTGTTTTTACATTTTACCTACTTGATACAGCTATTGAGGCAGTTTAGAGGAGACAAGTTATTCAAAACAACTTAGTAGCTGCATAAAACCAGCTGTAAATACAGTTAGACGCTTAAGTCAATGCAAACAATAACTTAAATGAAATTGCGATACAAACTGACGATAACTTCAATTAATAATATCAGTAAGATGAGGATAACAACAATAATGATTAAAATAATTAAAACAATCACTAAGATCATGAGGAGGACTAACATGATTAAGAATGAAGAGTTCTTATTAAAATGATGTTTCGATATGAGATAGTGAAAATGTTTCGAAAAGAGTAGCATTTTGCTTCTAGCATACGATTTTAATCAATCTAACAATATCATTAATTATTAATCATATTTCCGAGATTACTCATTAGTACATCTGAAAAGGTTCAATACCTTTACTTGATGGAATATTTCTAGATTTTCTACTCTTTTTTATTTTAAAATTTTGAGTAATTGTTATTCGTTCCTTCGATAGATGATAGCTCAGTAGTAATAATAGCAACAGCAACAATCACAAATACAGCTACAGTAGCAATAAAACCAGGCTTCTTTCGGCATGACTCCATAGCAATTCTAAATGCAATAGTAGCAAACACAAGTGTCTTCTGCATAGCAATAATAAAATCTTCTGCTTTAATCACCAGGACAAGGCAATGGTAATGTGTCATTGGCATCTACAAGTGCCAACATTATTCAGTAGCTACGTGGGTAGAACAGTGCAAGTGGTAGTTCTGTGAGCAGCAGTAATAATAATGAGAGTGCGATTTAGAACAACCCATACCTTCAGTAGTAGATGCAGCTTATTAGAAACTAACAGACTTATAATTATAATATTCTATACGTTGTTTTCGTATAAAGTATGATTTACCATTATAACAGTAACAATAGAATAATCAATAGCAAAACACTCTTTTGTACTAGTAATAGCAGCAATAAGTCAATAAAAATCTAGGAAATTTAAACATTCATTAATAGCAACAGTAGCACGTTCCCTATCATTAAATGATTCAACAGACACCTTAATCCAATAATAATAGCAATCAACTTTACAATAATGGTAAGTTGAACAAAGAGAGATTCAGTTTTTTATATAAGCAAATTTGTCCTATTTTCTTACAAAATTAATTTACTATAGATCAAAATACACCACAAGGATCATTCTTATCACAAATGCAAATTTTAGTTTAAATTTCTGAATAATCTTATTATATTAAAGAAATTATAATTTATAGTTAATAATTTAAGCTACAGCTGCCACTAAAATGAATGATGTTTCTTCAAGATCGCATGCTGTCTTCTATTAACACTATATTTAAACCTAGTTAAATTGTAAATTCTTACTGGAGCCACTGGCAAGAGACTTGAAGACTATAAATTCTTATTTTTCATAGTCTATAGTGTGTATAACTAATCTTTATCAGCATTGGGAAATGTGATTGCAGCCTTGACAGACATGAAAGCCAGAAATCATATCCCCTATCGTGACAGCAAGCTTACTAGATTGCTAGAAGATTCACTTGGTGGAAATTGTAAAACCACCATGATGGCTATGGTTTCTCCTGCTTTTGATAATATAATTATAAGTATATCATCTATAATAAAGGCAAAATATAGAATTTATTTCACATAACTACTTCATAAAACAAATTAATTATCATTGATTCATTCAATGAAAGTTTGAGCACATTGAAATTTGCAACTAGAGCGAAAAAGATTAAAAATGAAGCCAGAATAAATGAAGATGTCGACCAGAGAACTTTACTCAGAAAATTTATATAAAAGTTTAAAGTAATTATAGTTGAGAGAAGAACTAGAATTAAGATCATAAAATGTGGTTGATAAGGAAAGTGTACTCAGATTGGAATAACAAAAGAGAAAATAGATTCTTATAATTCAATTTACTCAATAAAAGATTTAAAGACTATATTTGATTAATGGAAAAATAATCAACTATATAATGAAATAAGCAAATATGATGGAAATTTAAAATAATTATTGTAAATTAATTATGAATCGTTAACAAACAAATTCCTAATATCCCGTAATTTTACTTTTACTTTTTATCTGCTAATCTCATATTTATCTTTTAGACTGATGCAACTGCTCAGTTCCTTCGATAGTATAAAAATTTCTTTTTTTTAATTCTCTTTTTTCAAATTTAATGACTCATTCTTATCACCACAGTAGCAGCAAACTCCATAGTAAAATTTCACTTAAGGCATGATGCTTCACAACCAAAACTTAAACTCCTTAACCTAGTCAATTTCCTCACAATATACGCAAAATCCAAATGCAAACTAGAATTTCAAAGTTGTTATCAGAGTGAGGCCACCACTGCCTAGAGAAATGACTGATAATTTGGAGTTTATGCCTGTTTCATAGGTCTCCCCGGATAATAAAAGCTGTAGTATTTAGGAATATCTTGGAGCAGAGGTTACTGAGTATCAAATTGTAATAAATGTTTGGTACATAAAAAAAGGGGGGTGGGATATTGAATTACTTATTAAATCTCTCTATACATATAATTTGTAATATTTTAAGAGTATGGCAGGCAAAGAGACATAAATGAAAATCCACACATAACCACAACCCACTAATTTTCATTCGATTACGTCTACGGTGCAGATTCAACTCAATCAAATGTTTATGAAAATACAGCCAGACCAGCAGTTTTAAGTGTCCTTGAAGGTTACAATGCTACTATTATGGCTTATGGATAGACAGGTACAGGTAAAACCTACACTATGGAGGGCTTTAAATACCATCAAAACGATCCACAGAGAGGTATCATTCCCAGAGCCATGGAGGAAATATTCAGATACATTCAAAATGGAGCAAATATGCACTCTACTTTTATGGTCAGAGCCAGCTATTTGCAGATTTACAATGAAAACATCAGTGACTTGCTTAAAACTGATAGGTCATCCCTTTAGATTAGAGAAGATAAGAAAAGAGGAGTGTTTGTGGAGGGCCTGAGTGAATGGGCTGTCCGCACACCTCATGAAATTTACAGTTTGATGTAACGAGGAGCTATGGTTAGAGCTACAGCTTCCAATAAAAGATATTTTGTTAAGAAGTAAAAGCTGTTTTCATTATGATAGTAGAGCAGATGAACATGGTAAATGATGGTAGTGATATGCATAAGCAGATCAAAGTTGGAAAGCTCAATCTTGTAGATCTAGCTGGTAGCGAGAGAGTCAGAGTTACTGGAGCCAACCCACCAAATATATTTAATAAATATCTTTTTGTATATTATTCAATCATAAAGAAATTATTTTACAATTATATATTTTAAGACTTGAAGAGTGCAAGAAAATCAATCAATCTTTATCATTTCAAAGCCTTAAAATAAACAGACCTACTTTTATAATCTTTACTCAGAAAATACGAGAATGAGTTAAAGAAGTTGAGAGAAGATTGGTATAAGGTGTTTATATATCCCATAGAATAACAAAAGAGAAGAGCAGAGGAAGATAAATAAGCTGCAATTATTGCTCTTGAAACCAGATCAAGAGAATTCTATTAATATTCTTACAAATTACTATCAATTAGCAAGTTTTATAGTATAGATTTTTATAGTTAATGATATATAAATATATATATATAAAAACTTTTAGTAAAAAATTTTATTAATTTGAAATTCATGATGGAAAAAGAAGAAAAAAAGAAACTCGAAGAAAAGATAAAAATGCTGAATTCACAGCTGCTAATTGGTGGTAAAAAGATCGAGGATACCCCTCAATTTAAGTCTGCTCTAGAGGAGAAACAAAGAATTATTAGATAAGAATATGAGTCAAAGCTTGGTGAAATCAACAATATATATCTTTATATATGATGGATTTGATTAATTACATTCCTTACAATTACTGAAAATGAAATTATAAATAGTGAACTGGAAAGAGAAAGATAGCAGATAGAAGAGGATAAGGCACAGGTAGACAGATATAAATAATTGCTGCTCAAGTAGAGAGACATTATGATTGCACTTACAGCCAGACTTAATGAACGAGATGAGACTATTATTTAGTCAATTAATTACAAATGGATATATATTATTAATAATGGAAATCAATCAATCAATCAATTTATTCTTAATTTAGTTGCAAGAAGAGCTAGATGCTTATGAAAGAATTCACAGAGAGACTGAAATAGCTGTTGATAAGAAACAAGACAGAATCATGCAATTAGAGCATGTAATCCATATTTATATGTTTTTTGACTAGCTAAATTACTCTTTAGATAATGTCAATTTTGTCATTTTAGTGGATTTTATTGTGAATGCAGCAAAGAGGTGTGGAAATACCATATGACGAAGAGGGCGCAGATAGACCCCTTCACCACTTAAACTACAACGACTAAAACCTTCAAGACCAAGCAGATTAAGCCCGTAAATACCTGCCACACGAGCAAATGCATCTAGACAACAACAAGGACGACGGTGAGGACAACGTGAATGTGGATGTTCCTCTGCAGCTTATGACAGCAGATGAGAAAGTTGATGAATTGCAAAATTTACTAGAACACAGAGACAACGAAATGGAGGAGATTCGCATGTAACTGTAGTAATCCATCTAGCCTGACCAGTTGAAGGAACGTGTCGAGTAAATCGTGTAGAAAGAAGTGGAGGAGAGAGTTAGAACCATTCATTAAGCCATGTAACTGCAGCAATAGCAGTAGAACAGTGCTGGAGGGGACTCTGGCAGTTCATTAAGCTCAGCTAGTAACTAACAGCAAGCATAGTAGTTGTAATACATGGAGAAGAAACTTAAGATATCTGAAGAGAAGAATCATAAAATGGTAAATCAAGAATCTTTCTTACTTTTAGGACTATTTATAGAAATAAATTTAAGGCGAATACTAATTATTTATATGAGAATGACGCACTTAAAAACCTTCTTACTTCTAAAGACGATGAAATAGACCGAGTTTTACAGTAAAAAGTAGCTCTCACTAATCTCTTCGAAAATGATTTGCTGTAAATGACAGATAAATTAATTGGAAACGTCCGCTAAGTGAGATCTCAAGATGACATTACTCAAATGTCAAATGACATGTAGAATCTCCAAAAACTTATAGCTGTTAGCTTCCAAGCACTAAAAGGCAGTATGATGACTAAGTCATAGTAATAGCAATAGTAGTAAAATAATAATAATAGTTCAAACTTGCCACTACAGAGACCTTAGCAGTAGTAAAGCTTAAATTCTCAGTAAAATTCTCTATAATCCTCATAGAAGAAATTAATTGAGAAGGAAAATTCAGTTTAGCACAATCCTTCGCTAAGATCTTCTAGTGGTCAAAGTCACCATCAACCTAGTAATCTATTAATAAATCTTATACTTTGTCTTTATAGTTTTTTTTTTAAAAAAATCATATATTTTTTATAAGTGAATAACGACAGTATAAACAACAGCACAAGCAAGTAATAGCAATAATAAATCCCTTAGGCAATCGATTAAATGCTTCATTAGAGATATCTAATGCAATAAATGCAGTAATAATAACAATAAAGATATTAATGAGATAACCGAAAACTTAAACCATTTCAAATGAAAATGAACCATAAACTGATATATAAAAGACAAATAAGGGTGTTTATAAATTATAAAATATTAGTGGTTTAATTCTAATAATTTATATTTGTGCAATAAAAAACTTAAAATTATGATTGTTTAATGTTTTAAGAAATAAATTTCATTCTAATTCACAATAATTAGTGTTTTTATGTTGTTTTAAATAGCTTCTTTATCAAAGATATATCAGTTAATTTATTCTTTATTTCAAATTTGTGATTGTTTCTTTACGTTCTAAACGAATCCAGTCAAGTAGTTTGCTTTCTTATGACTACTTTTAGTAAGGGTACTTTGAATTTTATTTGAATTCTCGAGTTATCTGACTTTCTTTGAGAGTGGAGTTTTGATCAAGTCTTTCCTGGTTAAACTGAAGTTTTGCTGAGACTGATAGTGATTAAATTTTCTCAAATCACTTTACTACAAAGTTGATGCTGTCTGGTTTGTTACAACACTTTGCTTGGAAGCATGGCTAGGTTTAAGCTATTTACCACTGTTTACACTACAGGAAGTGGCATTGAGCAGGAATGATTGATTTTAAGTAGTCAGGTAAGCTGTAGAATTTAGCAAGTTGTGGTGAGTCATGGTATTATTTAAGTTCAAAGTCTTTGTGGATTTACTAGGTGATAGGAATATCAGAGGACCTGGGGTAGTGCATAGATCTTTTTAAAGAGTTTAAGTTTGATTTAGACTTTTCATGGACATAGTTTGATTAAGCGTTTAAATGCCAGTTGAGGCTGCAAGTAACATACTTGAGTTAGTATGTTTCGATTTAACATAATGCTTGATGTTCTCAACAAGCTCCTTAAACTTTTCTCTACTATTACTAGAGAGGATTTAATTAAGAATTTCGATTTAGGACTCTAGATTTTGAACCCTTTGCATTTCATTTGTGTTGAGCTCCTTTAGCATCTATTATACTTAACTGTTGTCTTAACATTTAAAGTTAAGCAGTAGCTTCTATTTTTAGAACTTCAAGCTCTCTATTTCTTTGTAAAGATAGTTTTTAAGCTCATTTTAAATAAAGCTTGAGTATCTTTTAACGATTTCAGTATCTTCTCTTTCTTAAAGTACCAAGCTTTTCAGTCTTCTAAGAGCATTATTAATTTCAGCTGGTTTCTTTTGTAGGCAAGAAACTTCAAGATCGTTTAAAATTACTTAAATTTCTCGATTTAGATCCCCATCAACTTAGTTACTTTCATGGAGGGACATAATTCTCAACCTGTCTCTATCAAATAGTTCTCTCATTTGGAAGTATTCAATTTTCTACTAGGAATTTAAATTCTATAGCTACTAAAGTAAGAACTGTGTCTCTTAAAGTTGAACTTATTTCAAGGCGTCTTCTTACTTCAATTGTTCAATCTCAGTATTTAAGTACTCTACTATAATAAGTATGGAACAGATGTTATGATAAAATTCTAAATTATAGTGAATTGAATTCCAATTAATTATCAAGCTTGATATTTTCGTTATTTTCATTTATCTTCGATCTCTCTTGAATAATTTAATCAACAATTAGGTTGAGCTGAGTTTTGCAATTTTCTTAAATATACTTAGTCATTTAATCAAATTTAAGTAGTACATCTTAGATAGAGCCTTATTCTATACATTCAAGGTATTGCACATCAAAATATAAAGTTTTAAGTTTTTTTGTTCCTATTAAATTCACTCATCAGTTAACTAGAAAATTTTGATTACCAAATATCTCTAAAATTAATAAATGTTACAATAGTTCTTAAGTTAGTCATTAAGTTCATTTAACATCTAAACTTGCAACTCTCTCTCCAAATTTACTTCACTATATTTCTTTTCATATTCCCTGACTATAGCAATTAAACTTTGCTTTTCTTGCTCTACTTACCCAACTCTCTAGTCTAGAATATCTATTTAACGTCTATATTCGATTTCTGAGTCTTATTGGTAGTTTTGGAGTAGGTCTTGTTCTAAAGTTAGAGATTCGGCAATGTGTGATTGTAAATCTTTGTAGAGTTGTGAAGTTTAATGGGTGTTTGAGATTTATTGAATGTGTATTCTTTGATGTTTCAATTAGTCCACATAAGCTGATTTTCTAAAAATAATAAAAATACTATGATGAAATTAAATCAAACCCTTAAAGAATAAGATAAAATTAACTTGTCTGATTGTCTTGACTACCAAGTAATTAGTTGATCAGTTTCCACAGATTTAAGTCTATTGATAAGTCTGCAATGCTTAATCAACAATTCATCATGCTTTTCTTTCAGTTCACTCAAATTCTTTTGAACTTTCCCAATCTTTTTATCAAAAACTTTCTTCGTTTTCTCATTAGTCTTTTCCAATATCTTCTCAATTTTACCTTTTAAATCATTCTCAAAGTTACAGTTATTGCTACTATTTTCGTTTTATTGTTACTGCATGTAAGAATCTTATAGAATTTTAACAAATTCTCTAAGTTTATCATTATCGATGGTTAATTCTTTGATGTGATTTTTCATTAATTAAAATTTATCTTTGTGTTTTTGATTGAAACTTTCTTACTTTCTAAGTTCAAATTTAGCTGTCTGGAGTTCCTCAGTAAGATTTTAGATTAATTCATTGTCCTCTTGTTCTTTATTGGTGTGGACCTAATCATAAAAAAATTACATTCAATTAAATAAATTTAAATTCATCTTTCTAATATTTCTAATTAAAATTAATTATTATTTTCAATCAAGTTCAATTAGCTTTTTCTCCAAGGTTGAATAATCAGTATCTTTTTAAGATTCAATAGAGTGGAAGTGTTGAATTTTCTTAAATTATTAAACAATGAATAAAAAAGATTTTATTCACTTTTAAGAATAATTATTATTTTCTCTCTTAAATCATTCAGATTTTTCTAAAGCTATAGTTTCAAGCGGATCAGTGATTAATTTTCATCGTTTTGCCCATTAACAAGTTTTCTATGTAAATTATATAAGAAAATGAATTCAAGTTTTATATAACATCCAAAAATTAGATTCAAAATTTTATAAAGTTGCTAATGCAAATCATCATTTTAATTTCTAAGCAAGTGGTTTTCTTACTATAAAGTCATTAATGTTTGTTCCATCTACACATAATTAGGATGTGATTAATTTTCAATTTTGGCTTTAACTTAGAGATAAAAATTGTCCAATTATTGAGAAATCAGTGAAGATTTTGTGAGAAAATTTTATTGCTGAGATTTGGTGTTTTACATTTCTTCAATTATAAAGTAAAAATAAAATATTCGAATTCGTAATTTGAATTTTATGATTAAAATAATATCTAGAACATTCATTTTGAAAAATATGTTATACGACATCATTGATTTTATCTGAAGTTTCTTGAAACTCCTGTAAATCCTAATCTCTAACCTTTTACAGATTTTGCTCTCGTTCTTTAAAATTTAAAGATTTACTAACTACCTCATCCTTCAGCTATTGAATAAGTTTTTCTTAAGCACTACTTTTATTTTCCATCATTGAAATCTTTTCAATGTAGTATCTATCGCTGACTTCCTTCTGAGAGTGAATGTTTCTCAGCTGCTCTGATGTAGTTTAGTCGTGTTATGAGAGTACTTATTAAAGGTTTTTGAAATCTTCTAAGAGAGATTCAAACGCTTCGGTTTTAATGTCCTGCTGTTTTTGAGAAATTGAAAAGTTTTTATCTGTTTGCTGCTGCTCTCTGGCTATTAGGTGATTCTAGAGCTTGAGTTTCTCTACCTCTTTGGAAAAATTGTCCTTTAAATGAGTCAGCTCCATGTTAAGTGACTAGATTATTTATTCTTTATCTTGAAAGAGCTGTTGAGAAACTACTTATTACTAACATTACTGGTTTTATAGGGCTGTATTCTACTTTTTTAATGATTCAAGTTGATTTTGCATGACTTCAACTTCATTCTTAAGCTTTGTTTCTCGCTATTATGCTAAAGCATTCATTTGTTCCATTTCCCCAACGAGAAGGTTTCTGATTTTATCAATGACTTGATTTCTGCCCTCAACGTTAGATTTAAAAAATGTACATTTGAAACTTTAAATGAATTATATAGAGTATTGAGTATTTACACTATTGAAGCTGTCTTTGGCTTCCAAGTTTTTCATACCTTATATGATTTTAACCTCAGCTTTAAGCTTGTAAACTTCTTCTTAGTGCATTAGTTTCAACTGTTCAATTCGCTCTTAATGTTCCCTTTCTCTTTACTGAAGTCTCGTTTCGCTCTCATCAGCTAGCTTTTGAGTTTTTTCTAATAAAGTAAGAAGAAATTGCTGCTATTAGTTTTGAATTTTACTATTGTTAATCAGATTGATCTATTTTAGCTCTTAAAGTTAATTTGTGGGCTCTTATAGATTCTATAAGGTGTTGAGCGATTGCTTATTATTTTCGACTTGAGTTAAGTTTTGATCGTAGTAAGCCTCATAGGCTGATTACTGAGATTAATCCATAAGTAAATGGTTGCTTTATTTCTATAGTCGATAATGATTTTCCATGTTCTCTACACCAACTGTGGTGAAATTGCTGAATCTTGGGCTATACCCTGGGTTTGAAAATCACAATTTAAAGAATGACTTTTATATATTAAAGCTTATTATGTAAATTAGGATTCAGTTTTTACAATAAAATTAGAGAATGGCTAGTAGGCCTTTGTAGAACCTGGTTAAGTGGGTTACTGTGATTTAGTCGTTGGCGATTTGTTTGATCCATTGCTTCCTTGAAAAGAAGGTGAGTACAGTAGAGTTGCCTGCTTAAAAACATTTTGCATCTTTGTGCTTGGAGATGTACTGATTGGTTATTCCATCTCTTTACTCTAATTAGTAAATACTCATTTACATGAAATTAATACTACCATATTTACAATAATAAAATTTTAATCTCATAGTTCTCCTTGTCATTTACTTAATGCAAACTTAGGTCAATATGATTCTTGCTTGTAAAACAGCTAATCTACGTATTTTACTATGTAGTATTATCCATACTAGCCTTCTTAGCGCTTAAATAATTCACAGCTAGGTTGTTTTGAGACACTACTTAATGATTATTTTACGCACATTTCTTGTCGTTTAATTTTTAGTTCTTTCCCACAGCAGCATTCTTTACAATTTAATTTGTCTAAATAAACAAAATTAGATAAGGATATCAAAAATTCAACAATCTCAGCATTTGAATTATAAATCTCTAAAACATACATAATTCTTTATGGGTGAGAGCAATTGATTGCTAGACTTTTCTCTTTATTTAATCTCCATCTTTTGTATTGGGAATATTTTTTATAAACTACTCGTTAAAATTAAGATAAATAATTAAGTTCTATATTAATCAACTATTAGATGTATCTACTAGTATAAATTAAAAAATATTATCGTTAGAATTTAATTCACTACAATTCAAATTTCAATATCTTCTAAGAGATAGAATTGTTTATATCTTTAATTATTTCTTAGTTGATGAGATATAATATAGTTGTTAATTTATAAATTGTATAATTTAACTATAAATTTTTTGATAAATCGATTCATTAATATTGCTAAAATAAATCATGATTGTTTTTAAAGGAGCAATGAATTAACTCATGTTCCATTATTTAATAAAAATATTTTTTTGGCGATATTAAGAATGTCTAGAAAGCAACCTTTTGGCTCACAATAAAATTCACACAGCACCTTGGGTCTCCACTCAAATCAGAGCACCTCTTTTTCACAAACCCAGTCAAGTCTCAGACAAAAAAACGTCGCAGGGCTTCAATAACCCACTTTCATGAATTCCTCTGTCAATGGATCGAGTATCCCCATTTTTATTCAAATCAAATCATAAAATATAGTTATATATACTGATTAAACAAAGTGTTTTGTGAAATAAATGCCCATGTAGAATAGCTTTCTGAATTAAAATTCGCAAAATACTGGCGCAAACAACATTAACGGTAACTAAAACAATTTACCATTGGCGAAAATTATGATTCCTAATCTTTTCAATTCTATAGGCATGAACACTATTTCGAGTCACTCTGGCCACCGCGTTATCGGGGACAAGCACTCTAAAAAGGAGAATGATTACTAGAAACTCAATAAGCAGAGCACAATGTTGTATTTACATCACCATCCAAATTAGAGTCAAATTGCGAGTCAGAGTTCTTCAACTTCTGCATTAACTCACTCGCTTATTGCCAACAACGATTCATAAAACAAATTATAAAGAATGCTTTTGTCATTCTTATCTAGATCTTTTGATAGAGTTTATTGCCTATCATGATCTATTTAACTTTTAATTACGATAAGTACGGACCATCAAACAGCAACTCTTTCTGCATGACTAAGGGTGCAAGTTATCAAGGAAGCGATAATCATCAACAACACTCTTCCAGAGCAACTTCTTCATCTCACATGAACAGCTACCAATAGCAACCTCTGAAGGAGGTGATGCACCTTAATGATTTGGAGAATCGTCCACACAATAACTTACACAATAATCTGCCACACATTACTCATCTTAATTAAAACTAAAACATGAGTGATTACCAATCTTTCAACAATACTGCCACTGGCCCACTTATGTAAAATCATAACATAGGAAATGCCAAAACCAAGATTGGCAAAATGTTCATGAAGGATCACCATCACTAATTACCACTAGGATCAAGAAGAAATTCCCAGGATAAAATGCATCACAATACCTCGCTTGTTCATAACAGTTCCATGATGACAGGAGCAACTTCTAACAACTAATCAGTTATGATGGGTGGGGGAGTTTACCAGCCTCATGAAAATACTAACAAAAACAGGCCTCAAACTTCTTACAGATTAGCAACCAAAAACACTTTCTCATCATAGAACACTTCACTCACTAACATTCATTAGAGCTCCTCGCAGAATAACTTGCATTCAATGAATCAATCCCAAAACTAAGGTATCAATTAGTCATCTATGGGAGGGAATCACAACTCTCACTAACATTTGCAACCTAAAATTTTGCAAAATGGCAATGTTGATTAGAGCAAGCAATCGTAGCATAACAAAGAAAACGTTGGTATCCTTAGTAACACAGGTGCCTACACACAAGGAGCAATGAATCAAATCTCAACCAACAATTTGCAGAAACACCTCGATTCAGTACCTCAAATCCAGTATGTTTTGCAAGATTAATCTTTGTGTTAAGATATGCCAATGCATCAACTCTCAGAAATTGAAAGGGAAAATCTCCACGTTACAACTCACTACGGAGAAGATATCGATGAGTATCAACGAGAATTGGAGCTTTTCTTTGACACTAAGAATTCATTAATTAGACATAAAATCACCCCTGTCTTAAGAGCAAGGATGGTCGATTGGATGATAGAGGTCCTCACTAACTTCAAGTGTGATGATCAAACTTTCTTCCTTGCTGTTTCTTTGTTAGATAGATTTTTCAAGGGGAAATCAGAAGTCAGAGAAGTGAGTGATTTACACATTATCGGAGTCACAACAATTATAAAGTATAATAATTGGATCTTAAAAAATATAATATGAGAGAAAAATATGAAATTAATTCTTAATTTTATATTGCAAATTGTCTTTTATATCATTATTGCTTATATTAATTTATTTTAAATTAAATCTAATTCATTTCTTTTAGTGAATTTTAACAATTATATTTACAATAAATATATAGGCAACTATATTATTAAGTTTAGAGTGTTCTATTTAGATAAATTAATTATCATCTTGAATGATTAAAAAAACCAAATAAAATAATTTATAAGAATAGAACTCTTTTCTTTTTAAAAGTTATTATTGAGAAAAACTCATTAATAATTGTTAATTTCAATTGAATTTTCAATTATATAACTTGTTAATTCTTTTATGAATGTTCATAGCCAGCAAGTATGAGGATATTTATCCACTAAAAATGAAGATGGTCTTCGAAAAGATTGCTCACAAGAAGCTTAGCATCGACAAGATTAAAGGACTTGAGATGGACATCCTCAAGGTAATCAACTATAGGATCGCAGCCCCTACTTCCCTCGACTTCTTGAAGGTCTATCTCAAGCAAGTTTTGAACATTGGCAAGTGTGGAAAGAGCTCTAAACAAGAGAAAAAAGATAGTGAAGCAACATCAAGCGCCAATACTTCTACTATTGTTCAACCACCAGCCACACCTCAAAGTTAAAAATAATTGAGATTAATACGTTAGAATTTATAAAGTTAAGAGCAATTGCTGATAGAGAAGATGTCTTTGTATTTGGCAAAGATGGCAGTACATGACTATGAACTTTCTGGTCGGCAACCCTCTTTACAAGCTGTTGGAGCTTTGTATGTTTCCCTAAAAATATGTGAGCAACTTAAGAAGACTTCACTTATTACTCCTGAGATTGTCTCTAAACTTGTTTATAATTTTTCTTTTAATATTAGAAGAAATTTTATTAATATAGGTACTGCATTTTTTAATAAATTTTTTATGATACTTTAAACAAATATTTTAATATTTTACATAAAGCTAATATCTCTTAATAAAATTAAGACTCTGTAAATATTATAAGTCAGCAAGGCTAAGGAAGACGATATCGTGGAGGTATCCCAAAGAGTGCTTTACTTAGCACAAAACTTTGAACGGGCTTTCCCAGGGTTGGAAAACCTCAAGAAAACTCATTTTGTTAATATCACACAGTTGCTGTGAAAATGAAGCTTTAAACGGCTAATATAAATAAAGCAATTTTATTAAGCATACATTTTGCTATATTAAATTAGAAGGCATCTGATACGCATTCAATTAATTTATTCATAAGTCACTTTATCACTTTAGAAATGTTCTTATCGATTTTATGGGCTATTATATTCCTTGTATTTTATATTGGAATATAAAACTATAGAAGTTTTTAAATATAGGGAAAATGCTTTTCCTTGAAATAATCACTTGTTTCCCCTTCAATTATTTAATAGCAAATGCATTTACTGATGTCGAGTAGAATCGTGAACATTATTTTAACAACTAAATTACAAATTTAATAATAATCAACAAAATGTCTAGCAACTAATAACAAACCACCAAGTCGTTGAATCATTACCTGATCCCTGCCAATTCAGATCCTCATTCAATCACTTCCCAGCAAATTTACTCAGAAAATTAGCATTTAAGAAACCTCAATAATTTCAATAACGTACAGTCATTCGCCAGTAATAATAGTGGCATTAGTTAGAATTATTAAATCGCAGCTAACCATAAATCTTAATAAGTGATTAATTATTTATTGAATTGTTTTAAGAACCAATTTAAAATGCGTAAATAAAGTATAAAATTACACACTACATAAGTGAATTTCTAGATAATTTTATCAAATATAATAATATTTGATGAATCTCACTTTGATCATACATTTCAATCACAATAAAATTACTCAAGCTATGGTGGTGCGAGTATGGTTGGAGATACATTTGACTACACAAAATAAAACAATTCAAGTAATTTTAATGCTTAACACTTTCAATTTGGAAAAGCCACTATGGAAAGTCATTAGCATTATCTTGGCTATGATTCTAGGTAAAATACTAATTTAGATCAACAGAGATTTTATAATCAAGATTAAAAACCCTACAATTAATACCCATTACATATACTTATTAAATTTAAAATTTTGATAATATTCTGTTTTCAATAGTATTTGACACTGAAATAAGTTCATAATTAATTTTCACAGTATATTTTTATATGTATATAATTTTTATGTTTGTAAATATCAATCACTCTCAGATGACCTTCCATAACTAAAGCTTCAACATTTAAAGAGTAGTTGAACCAGCACCCACTCTAAAGGTTTAAAGTATCATTGAATCAAGCCAGTTGTCAGACTCTGTGGATAATGATTCATATCTATTTTATATGCTATAAAAGGTATAATTATTTTAAGCGAAAGTATCTGACAAAATACATAATGCCGAATATAGAATAAAGAATATTTATTTCTTAAAATACTTGAATTTTATAATTCAGTTAGCATGCACAGCAAAATCGAGAATAAGCAGCAGCACCAAGAAATCATCTAAACTTCTCACAGCCATCACTCTTCGATAACGTAATCTTCAATGCCTATAGAGTAATCAGTAAATCTTTCACAACTAAGACAGAAAGCATAAAATGAGATTAATGATAATGACTTTATAAATATACTATTTTCATTTAATATGAACCTGTAGTGTTTACAATCATTTCAACATATATATATATACTATTAATATATATATATATATATAAATTATCTAATGATAAAGTGATGTCAAGATCAGATTGGTTTTCATTCCTTAAGATAGCCTACCTATAATTAAGCAAGCTAGAACTCAATTCCACTTAAAATTAAGATCAATAGAGAAAAGAAATAAAAAATAATGATCAGGAGTCAGAGCAGCAACTAAGAATGGTTAATAGAGATAATTTCTACAAGTTAGTTGAGTTTAATTCATGTAAGATTCCTCTGAAAAGTTTAGAGGAATATCTTGGTAGTTGTATTAGTGATAGAAATTAAGATAAAACCGTGAGAAAAGAAAAGTGGTTGTCATTTGGCTAAGTAATGTAGTGTATTAAAAGTATGAGTTCAACATAGGATAACTAAATATACTGGGATGATATAATCGACAGTTTGATGTTATAAATCCAAGAGCAAAATAAACCAAGTAGCATCATAGCTAATAGTAAACAAGACAAGCAGACAGAAATTGACAAAGAGATTTAGAATAAAATTGTTAAGATTGTTCTAAAAGATTCATCTGTTCTCCTTGATCTATCGAAAGTTAAAGCCTGTCTTATGAATTCAAGCAAACCACTAACAGACCATATTACACAAAGCTTAGATGATGAATCTATAAACAATATTAGAGCAATATCATTTAGTACCACTTTGATGTCTAAAAATCAAAATTTAACTGATTTATCTGCCCTCAAAGGCCTTGTTATTCTGAATCTATCGAACATGAACTTAAAACCCTAAGATTTAAAGGATATTTAACTATAAAACTTACTCTACCTAAACATAGCCAATAATCAACTCTAAGATATAACCCTAGTGAAGTAAAGTTTCCCTTAGTTAAAGGAGCTAAATGCTTCACATAATAAATTTAATTCAGCGAAGTTCACCACAAAGATTGACACTTTAAAAGTCTTGGATTTATCTTATAATGAAATTGATTTATACGAGGAAATTATTTGCTTGGCTTTCCTGAATAATTTAGTCGTTCTTAATCTAAATCACAATCCTTTGAGTTACTTAGTTTTATATTAAAATTTTTATTTATATTAAGAAAGTTTATAATTTTATAAATCTATGATAAAAATTTATTCTTAGTTGATAAAAAACCATGTCCACAATTTGAAGATACTGTAAGAAAACTTTTGCCAAAAATAAAGATTCTAAATCCCCCAAGCATTAGTAAAGTCTCATGCTTCGAAAATTTCAAGGATCTCGCATTTTCTATTGGAAATTTAGATGTAGATTCTAATCAGTAAAGTAGAACAAGTTTGATGAATAGTGATAGTGATATAAGCAAAGTCTTCTCAAAACAAATCAATATGGGTAATTTAGCATAAAATAATGAAGAGACCAGTTAGAATAACTCTGGTTTATATAGAGTTGGCGATATTTCAAAATCCGAGTTTTCGATTAACAGCTCCCCAATTAAAATTTTATTTCAAGATAAGGAAAATCAGATCAGCAAAAGAACTGAAATAGCTTTGAAAAATAATTAGTCGCCAATAAGCTATCACAAATTGAGGTCTTAATCTCCTTGCTTAACTGAAAATCAAGTTCTTAAACATTACTTAATTATGTTAGTTCTTTGATATTTATTCTTTTGAGTTTAACATTAACACACCTTCAAAGATATTAATAATGGAAACAAACAATGATAAAAGTATTAACAAATCTGACAAATCAATCCTAAATAAACTAGATAATTCTTCTTCGGCAAATATTCTTGTCACTTCTTAATAAGATAATACCAGCACTTTTGATTCAAATTTGCATAAAAAGCTTGAAGAGACATAAAAAATCCTTGTAAAAAACGATCACTTAAAGTACTTTAACCAGTACTCAAAGAATTTAGATTCTTAATCAGCTATAAGTGAGTGTGAGAGGTTGTCACTTTAATCAAGGTTCACCAATAATTTGATATCTCCCTATGAAAACATGCAGAATTTGTAGCATTAGTAATAAGTCAAGAAAGATGAGAAGTAAAAACCTCCAAGATACATAAAAATTAAGCCCACTTCAACACTATCTAATGTTGATACATCAGTTTTGAATGAATCTCAAAACCCTTTGTCTGCAAGAACTTAATAACACGATAGTCGTAAAACATAACAAATAGTGCAATCTCAAGGAGGTGGAAATATAGCTATTCATTAAAACCTTAATAATGAAAGAACACTTTCTCAAGCATCAGAATTACACTAGAGTTTAATGTATCAAAATAAGAGACCTACAATAAAAAGAGATATGTCAGTAAAGTTGAGCTCTTAAGAAGGAAATTTCTAAAAATTCGAATTGTCTTAAAAGTTTGTCAGGAGAGAAAACTCGTCCAATTCAATGAGACTTACAAATCAAATTGGTAATGATTTTCCAAAGGTAACAAGAATTAATGAAACTACAATATTTGATGACAATTAGTCAGACATGGCTTTGTACTATGAATAGTAAAAATCTAGCATGAATATCAGGAGAATCAGGGAAATGCCTTCAAAAGAACTTTGCAAGATAAACAACCCAAGTCCTTTTAATAATGCATGCGAGACTAGTATTAGTCCAATAAAAGCTATGATGATATCAAAGCCACCAACTGATGAGTAGCTCATGCAGCATTAGCAAAACAAAAGTTCATCAAATTCTGTTAACAAATTTACCAATGTGAACAGCTCTTAGACTAATAGAAGTTCAATAAGGTAATAATCAAGTGAAAGATTATCTATGCAGAGTTAATACAAAAAATAAGCTTTGACACCTTAAAACATAAAAAATTAGAGAGTCTCCAGCAATTCTAGAAATCAAAATATACGTAGCAATTAAGTTCAACAACAGACAAGAAGTTCTAGAAAACTACACTAAGAAAATTATTCAGAAAAGAGATCAACTAGCTAAAATCGGATTTAGCATCATAACAAAACTTAAAAAGTATAAATAAGAAATATAATCTTTGATGATAAAAGTAACAACAGGTGTTAACAAGAAATCAAAATTTTATAAAACTCAAACTTGCCCAAATAAGAAAGAGGCAATGGTATTAACTAAAATATTATCTATTCTGAGACAAACAAAAATCGTAGTAGTTTAGGATTTTGCTATCAGCAAAGTCCAGTAGCTGAGAACCAAAGTATGACTTAAGATGTGAGACCTTTCAATATACCCACAGACTCTGATTAATCAAATCTTAGTCCCCTTACTAAACAATAACACTAAAAAGAAGGCTAGAAGCAATTTAGAGTGGAGTCTAGAAGTAAACAATCTAGTGAAAGAAAAAATCTTAAAAACATCACAAATTATACAGGTAGGCAAGAAATTACAGAGGGGCCTATGACAATTGATGATTTAGATTACAGCCATAATTCCTATGCTTAAAACAAATAGACAGCATAAGTACAGTTTATACAAAATGCAGATGGGCACAACACTCCAAGATTCTCTTAGAGAATGAACATGTAAAAGGAGCTTAGATACTAACAAAATTGAAAGATTTCATTTATTATATCATTCTTGCTTTTAATTAGGAGAGATCCATATTTTTTATTATTAATACCATGACGCTGTAGAAATGATTAACTGTAAAAGAAAAAAGAAAGAATAAAAGAAGCAGCTCTACAATTCCTTAACTGGGAAAGCTTAAAACATTAAGCAAAAGTCTCGTCAACTTTCTACAAACGTTAACTACCAGCCACTCTTGTTATAGCAACCACAATTATCACCTCAATCTCACAATCATATTTAACCCTAATACTAACATTCATAGCAGTTCAGCCAGAATTAATAATAGCAATCCTGATATTTTTCTATAAAAGTGAATTAAATAAATAAATTAATAATAAATAATCAAAAATGGAAATGCTGCAGCTGATGGAGCCTCTGTTCATTCAATAAATAAGTAAGTTTCTAAAAACATATCTAACTTTTTATTTTTACAGGGGTCCCAGTTGAGTACAGTGGCAGTGGTGGAAGAAGCAGACTTCGCAGAGTGACAGAGAAAAATAGACATTTGATGATTGTCAGTGACCTAGAGAATGAAATGGACGGATATGATGAACATGAAACTGTTTTTTATGGATATACATTTTCTAAAGTACTAATACTATTTGTAATTACAACTATTTAATTTATAATTTAAATTCACTTTTTTTCAAAAAAATCTTGAATACTAATAGCAACAGTTCTTCTTGAATTAAAACGCAATGACTGAGATGTAAAATGGCAGTGACAGTAGCATGAATCACACATAATATCAAGTAACTAATAACAGATTAAATGCCAGCACTTCATCACACATCAACAATGTTAATGTGAGCAATAGTGGATATTACATGCAACAACAAATTAATAAAACTAATAATCAGTATAATTATAACTAATATCATTAGAGAGATAGATCCGCATGTCCTATTGTCTCCACTTCCTCTAATTATAATAATTTATTTCTATGAATAGATTGTATTAAAAGTCTAATAATTATATTTTTCATTTGAATGGTTGTGCTAAACTTAGCATTGACTTGAGATCTACAAGAAGATGAAATAAATTAACTAAAATATATATACCTAGAAATTAAATTAAATTAAATTATGAATTAATAATTATAGTGAACTTGACTAAAATATAACATAAAATTTATGAATTAAAGAATTAACTAACTTTTAACTGAGAATATCTTTATATTAATAAAACCTATCCAATTATATAATTTATTAATAAAATATATCTATATATAAATGGTACTCCACACAATAATCAATATCTTTTGGTTTTTTGGAATTATTAAACTACTTGAGTTGGCTTTGAGAGCGTTTTGGTTCATCAGAAGGTATAATTTATTAAAAAAAGGAATTTCAATGTTTAATTGTGAAATATTTAAAATATAATAGCTGAGGACTACTGATCACTTACCAGTGAAATATGGAAAGGGGTCTTGGGCAATTGTCACTGGTGGCTCTGATGGAATTGGCTTAGAATTTGCGAAGGAACTCGCCAGACTTGGCTTTAACATTCACAAATATTACTTAAAAATTTAATTAAATCGACTATTTTCTTATTATCACCACTATAAATTTGAGTATTTATCATATTTAAGGGAAGTTATCAAATAAAATTAGATTAATTAACTTCATTTTTATTTTATAATTGTGTTAGTATCAAGAACTCAGGAAAAACTGCAGAAAGCCAAAAAGTAAATAGAGAGTCAAAACAATCAAACTTAAGTTCAAACCATTTTATTTGACTTCACTAAAAGTATAAAACCAGAAGTATACCAAACTGAGATTGTTAGCAAGATTCAAAATCTGGATATTTCGATTTTAGTAAACAATCACTATATTAAATTCATAAAAAATGGGAGAAATTATTAAAAGTTATAAAATTTAATTTACAGATTTTCTAATTAGTATGTTTATTCTTAGTATATAAGTAATAATTTCACAATTTTAACTCCAAATAAGAAAATCTTTTATTTGAAAATTATAATAAATTAAAGGATACTATTTTTAACTTAAGTACTTTAATGTATTAAATGTTGGTATGATAGTACCTGGAGATTTCGACCTTGTGAGTCCCTAAGAACACAAAGATCAAATGGACGTGAATTTGATGCCTGCCACTATCCTCACAAAATTACTAATGAATCAAATGCTCAATAGAAAGAATGGTCTCAGAAGTGCAATTTTATTCAACACAAGTGTCTAAGCTGTAACTTTCATAGAAAATATAATTGATGTTTTATATTTATATTCTATGATATTTTTATAATGTTTATAAACTCAAATGGCAGGCACAGCTACATATGGAGCTACCAAAGTGTTCTTGGATTACTTGAGCAAGGCCCTCTCACATGAAAATAGACATAAAATGGACGTATTAAGTTTCTAATGTGGACTAGTCAGTACTAATTTTATTGGTAAGCAATCCAAAACTCTGTTAATATAATTAATATTGTCATTATATTAAAGAAATAATTATTATGAAAACTCTGACAGTGATTACACCTCAGCAAGCTGCTTATTGCGCTTTGAGAGATCTTGGATTTGAATTCCAAACTAATGGTCATTGGATTCATGAAATCCACTTTCATTGAATAAATTATGATAAAAGTATTGTTTTTATGATAGTAACTTAAATTAATGTTAAAATCATGTAGTAAGTAAAATGATGAAATGGGGTGGTCAAATGGCTCATGATTGGAACAGCAACAAATGCAATTAAGTCTTCCAGAAAACTCACAAGAAATAATGAACAAGTATTATTGAAGAACTATTTCCCTTCATTATTTCCTTAACTTATATATCAAAATCGAATTTAGTTTAAATATACTTCCACATTTATTCATAGTGTTTTTTCCATTTCTTTATTATGTAATTTCTTTTGATCTAAAATTAAGGAATAAATTAAATTGTCGTCACTTATATATTCTCTAATAATAATATCTTTATATAATTGACTTAATCGATAATGTTGGAAGAACTGACACATTAACTGAAAGAATCAGACTGTAGTTGCTATCGCTACCTTTACTTCTTTGCTGTGGTCATTGGTGCCTACAAGCTGGCCATATTCTTGTACTATTCAGTCAAGTGGGTGCAGAGACACACATTTAGATAGAAGATGAACTTGCTTGAGAGATATGGTGGTAAAGGCACATGGGCTCTTGTCACTGGAGCATCTGATGGTTTTGGGGCTGAATCAATACATCAAACTAAATTAAAAATGATTGTTGAATAAATAAAATCAATATTTCTTTAAATGATATCTTTAATTTTAGCAAACTAATCTGGCTAGATTATGATAATATTTTTTAATCCATTGTATATATTTGTGTTTTTCTTTGTGAATACTGTAGACAACTAGCTAAAGACGGCTTCAACATCATTTTAGTATCAAGAACCATGTCAAAGCTCCAAGCTGTTGACCAAGAATTAAAGCAAATCAACCCCTCAATTCAAACCCGTATAGTCCAAGCTGACTTCTCAGGTAATGCCACTGTGGAATTCTACAAAAATATCTTCGAGAAAGTTAAGGATTTAGATATTGGCTTGTTGATTAACAATGCGGGAGTTATGTTCAACGGGAGAGTTGATGAGAGTAAGGAGAAGTATCTCACTGATACCATTGACGTTAATCCGATAAATTATAGTCATTAAACATTAAATGGTATACAGTTTGATTAACATCAACATCATAATTTATAAAAGGCAAGTAGAAAATAGCTTTTGTAAATGTAACTCATGTTGCTATGATGACATCACACTTCCTACCAAAGCTTTTGGCCAGAAAACCCAAAAGGAGTGGGCTAATTAACGTGTCAAGTATGATAGGCTACTTCGATGGTTCAGCTGGCATGGCTGTTTATGGTGCTTCAAAGGCTTATGTTAACTTTTTCACCCAAGCTTTAGCAAAGGAAGTATAATTAAACATTATATAAATGCCATGAATTTGCAGTCGTATTAGTTTTAAACCACTTGATCAGCATTAAGATTTTTTCTATAATCATTCTTTTTGAAAATATTTGATTTATAGAAGGGCAGAACATTGACGTGTAATGTTTCACTCCAGGTATGGCTGGAACTAACCTGTGGCAAGAGAAATCTAAAAATAACGTGCTAGGTATCACTCCTAAGAGCTGTGTGACTGCTGGCTTGAGAGATATGGGTTTTGGATTAGAGAGCAGTGGGCACTGGAATCACGACTTGCAAACCCCCTTCGTTGAGTTCATGTCTTATAATTAATTTATTCATTATGTAAAAATTCAATTAATTTATGGCTTATTGATACCTTACAAATAATTTACTAAAAACTATATGAAAAATTATAACTACCAGGAGTGCAGTTTGTATTCAATATTGTTTATGGAAAATGGATGAAATCATGAATAAAACATAAAAATAATCAAATGAGTATTGGATTTTTAATGACGTTAATTAAAATTGATGTCCTTACACTAACCAAAAATTAATAAATTACCAATCTCTCTATTTTATCAATAGTTTGCGATTTATTGTTAGATTCAAATGATCCTCAAACAAAATTGATTGAAGAATTAAGAATATTAATTTTCAAAGTTTGAACTTACCAGACTCTGAGGTGCTACTATCATGCAGGCGATGAGCAGAATTTACTTGCCTCTCTAATCCTCTCTATGAAATAAATCCTAAACAATCTCTTCAAAGTTCATATGCATAAAGTAATCATTAAATTTAAAATTATCTCTCCATAATTTCAATAATTTATCAATTTAATTAGTTTTCAAAATTAATTTAAAGAAATTTATGAATTCCTCATGAGTGTAGCATAAGACACTAAATACCTAATTTTGAATTCTAAAAGCTTCGCTGTGGTCTCTTTTTCATAAAGCAAATCCAGAGAGTGTACTTATTCCAACATTTCCTCCTTCACAATGTGATTATATTTATATTTATTAGATTCGTAATATATCTTATCTCATAAATGTAAAAATATGTGACACCATATAAGCTTGATGGAGTCTGACCAATCCCCACAAACACCACGCAAAATAAATAACTCCTTAGAGCCATAGTAACATAGTATTTTAGTTTAAAACACTTATAATCAATTATATATTGTTAAATTAAAAGCCTTTTTATTAGAAAATTCTCAATAAATTTCAATGATTTTTGTGAATCATTTTATTTAATTATAAGTCGGTACATCATAGATCGAAGCTGATATCTTATTATGATAGTTTGTTAGTTGGTTATTTTCAAAGGTTTCAACCATTTTTACAAAATTTTATAAATTTAAATAGTATTATGAATTTGTTTAGATTTATCTATGCTTTTTAGACTGATTAAATTCGTCTTATCTTGCATATAAATTATTATCTAATTACATAACAAATTTGAAGAAACATTAATTGAAACTTTTTGTAAAATTATATATTTGTTGTTGAGCAGTAAACGAAGAATCTGAATACTCTCTCTGCGATTATGATTTTTTATATAGTCTCTCCCTTTAGTGCCAATAGGAAACTATTAATAATAATAATGTAAATTAATTATTAAAAGGGATTTAGCTACCGCCTGTACTGGAACAAGAGAGATATCTAAATGTTTATTCCCAAGAATAGCTAAGCAAAATATGGGTTAGTTTGAGTACATTCAGGAGCTTCCTTTTGTAATATATTAAGTTTAAAATAAATGCATATAGTTATTTATCAAAATTATTTAAATATCAACAGTCATTCGTCAATTACCATAAGAGATATAAGAAATATTGAAATGCATTTTAATTTGCTGATCTTATTTATGCAAGATTGTAATAAAAGTATAATTTAAAGAGGCATTATGCAATATGATAATTTTTATTGTCTTAATATATAAATTTTAATCATTTCTCAACTTGTAATTAGTTAGTAAAAGTTTACCAAATATAAATGATGAAATTAGCTATTAATCATAAAATTAATTGGTGCCTCATTTGTTTATAGTATAAGCCCTTTAGTACTCAATATAATAATTTATGAATTTTAACAAAGTTAATTGCTGCTAAAATTTGAAGATTCTATTGCCCGTTTCTCTTAAATTAGTTTATTCTGAATAAATCAACTTGATAAATAGTATTAGCAATATACATTTATATTAGATATTATTAAGAGTATCAGAATATCATTTTATTAACTAATAATTAATACTAGTGAAACAATCAAAACCCCAAAACCCCTTAATGAGGTTTATAAGTGCTTTGATTTGTAGGGAATTTGTTAGGGGTTGGGGTTTAATAGGTTTTAATGTGAAATTTATAGTAAATGTATTTAATTTAATCACTCAAAATGCACTTTTGGATCATGTGGGAGAGGTCTGAAGTTTATCTTACTTAACCACAACTCTATCTGCTCTATTGATATGTCTGATCTTGAGTTTGGTTTTATTATTATTGACTCTGCCATTTGTTTCATTGATTGAGATACTCTTGTTTTGTCAATAAATTGCCTTATTCTTTGTTTAGCATCCTTCTCGCATCTTGTAGAGTAGTATTCATTGCCAGGCATATCGCACTCTATTATTATTGCTGCTAAAGCCCACACATCCCACTATAAGTCTCCATCTCTCCATTCTTCTCTTTCTGGATAATAGCCTGGAGTTCCCATTACACTTCCAAGCCTGATACTTCCACTCTTAAGGCTCTGTTGAAATCAATAATTGTTACTGTTAATAGTGAATAGTTTAACATTATATTCTCAGGCTTGAGATCTCTGTGAACAAAGCCTAACTTATGAAGCACTTTGATACCTTGTATAGCTTAGGTTGATATCAATGCAAGCTATCTATGATTTCT
>ARYC01001263.1:0-47697 GCA_000711775.1 Oxytricha trifallax | reverse complement strand
CAAATTTAAGTTTATTGATTTCAATTATATACCTCTGTAAAACTTACTATTAAATATGGGCATCCTATAGGAGGCAACCTCTTAGCAGGATATGGAGAAGGTTTTGAAAACTGGTTTCAAACTTGAGAGATTGATATCAATTTCTACTGTTATAGTTCCATATTTTTAAATTTAAATTGGTACGTACTTAATTAGGAGCAGCTCCTAAAATCCTAGTACTTAATTAGGAGCTTTAATTAATGCTAGTACTTAATTAGGAGCACCCTAATTTTAATCATATAATGACAAAATACCTCTTAAAGCAGTAAGTACTTCATTAGGAGCAGCTCCTAAATTGGTACGTGCTATAAATCAACTTATTATTGAAAGTTAAAATGGTTACTTTATCACCCAGATTTAGAGCTGGATCGTCTCTTAGCACTCATATTTCTTCTATAATACTCTAAAACTTCTCTTGAAACTTGTAGGCTTGCAAAGCTCTCATATAAGCTCTCAGTTATAGAGGCAGTTCTATAATTTTAAATTCAAATTTAAATATGAGCGCTAACATTTTAAGAAAAACAACAGCACTTCCATAAAACTAAATGAGACTTACCTTTGGCAGCAATAAAAAATGTGATAACTGTGAGATGAATTCTCATAAGGAACTACCTGAGCTATCATTGAGGTCTCTGTTATTAAAATAGAAATTAATAATAGAAAATAAATGGCAAACAAGTGTGTGGGAGACATAGAGGAGGAGAAAGGTATTAATGAAATGCCTATACAAACTGAAGAAGTAGAAGTATAATTTTGTGAGAAGTGTGAGAGAGACTTTGCTCATTAATCTAGTTGGTTTAGGGAATATGAAAGAGCATAGAGAAGCCAAGCCAACTGTATACTTAAAGCACGATAAAATCGACGGAAAGTATGATTGCTTCGAGTACCATAAGCAGTATGCTCATACAAGAGATTTAAGGAAGCATCTTTTAAAAGCTCACAAGAAAGATTTAGAGATTGAAAAGCATGAAGATGAATTGAAGCTACTGAACAAAAGAAAAAAAAGAGAATCTTCGAAACTTGTAGAACTGAACAAGCTAGTGAATCAGAATATGTGAGGAAATCACGCAACCTACTAGCATCCGAAATCACAAAGATCATGATTAAAATTCAATACAAAAAGATTCCTGTTCTTGCCTAAATTGACCTAGACACTTCACTTTAAAGCTACCTTATATTAGAAGAATCTTTTGATAAGAAAGTTATCAATGATCATCAGTATGCATACAAGGTGTATCCCTTCAACTATCTCTTAAGTGATGATAAATACTAGATGGAGTTTACAAATGAGTATCATGTACTCACTCAAGCAAAGTTCAAAGAGTGTAGATACTTAATAAAGTTAGATGCTGTTCTCCTCGCCAAGGATCATGTTGCTTTCAGACTCCCACTCTATGAAATGACCCTAAGAGATTTCATTACAGATCAAAGAAATCATAAGTAGCTTGGATAAATAGCAACTCAGACCATACAAGGTATAAAAGAGCTTCACAAGTTAGGGTTTGTTCACAGAGATTTGAAGCCAGAAAATATAATGATAAACTTCTCACCAGTAAGAGATGCAATAATCGATTTCAATAGAGCCTAAAGAGTGGAAGTATCAAGGCTTGGAACTGTAATGGGAACTCAAGGGTACTATCCAGAAAAAGAAGACTGGAGAGATGGTGACTTTTAATGGGATGTGTGGGCTTTAGCAGCAATAATAATAGAGTGCGATATGCCTCGCAACGATTACTACTCTACAAGGTGTGAGAAGGATGCTAAACAAAGAATAAAGCAATTTATTGACAGAACAAGAGTATCTCAATCAATGAAACAAATGGCAGAGTCAATAATAATAAAACCAAACTCAAGATCAGACATATCAATAGAGCAGATAGAGTTGTGGTTAAGTAAGATAAACTTCAGACATTTACCACATGATCCTAAAGTGCATTTTGAGTGATTAAATTAAATAGATTTACTATAAATTTCACATTAAAAACTATTAATAACCCCAACCCCTAACAAATTCCCTACAAATCAAAGCACTTATAAACCTCATTAAGCGGGTTTTGGGGTTTTGATTATTCTTGTTTCTACTGTTTGTTCCTGATCTTTAAGTTATATCAACTATTTTATATAATTTTAGTCTAAGTTAATTCATTATTATTACTAAAAATTCCCTTAAATATATTTTCAGTTTTTATAATTTAGTAAATAAAGACACTCTAATTTTTTTAGAAATCTAAATGGCTATTAAATTTGGTTTAATTTCTTATTGGAATTAATTTATATCGTTTGCGAAATTAATATTTCTTTTCTCATTACTCGTCCATTGTATTTAACTCAATTATTTCTACATATATAACATTATTTGTTTCAAAATCATAATCATTTAATAAATAATTTTGCTTGAATACCAAAATTTATGAAGTTTCTAATTTTTTATTTGCTCAGAGTATTTATTCTTCTTTTATTATTGCCGGTACATATATTTTGAACTGTTGAAGCCTTTTGTAAAGCCTCCTTATATGATTCATTAAGTAATTCATATCTTTGCACTATCAATTAATAGCGATGAAAAATTATAGGATTATTATATGTTTGACAATATTAGCTTAGAAAATAATTATTCAAATTATTATTTAGTATTCAAGTGTTTTGAATAAAAATTTATAATACTAAATTAAATAATTTAATAAAATATTAAATATATAAAAAAAATATTCTAAATGATTAGACGCAGCTGGAGATTGACCACTCACATAAAATTTAAGTTACATAAATATAATTTTTATTTATAAATTTTAGTGGTCTTACCTTAAGAGGCCACAGTTGCAGCTGTACTGGTGTTTCTCAACACGTCACAGAGAGGGGATTTAGAAAACTTCAAGCGATATTGATGATGAAGAGGAAGAAGATGAAAACATATCTTAGAGATTTTCCATTTTTATTGATTAATCCATTAAGTTATTGCTTTAAATTATTAGAAAATTATCTATAAGTTAAATTTTAACTATTATAATTAATAAATAGTTAGAAACGTATTGCATTATTGTCAGCAACTGAATTGTCATTACACATCTATATGAGTTATTAATGCTGGATTTGTAAGAGTCTTTAAATAATTGTATTTTCATAAATAAATTTGATGTATTAGAAAGATCTGATTCTTTAGAGTAATATTATATTAGGAATAGATTCAAAGTTAAAAATTAATACAAATTAAATTTATTATTTACTAAATTATTAGCAGTTAGAATTAACCTATTTTTAGATATTGGGATCATTCGATAGATAGTTTAAATTAGCTGGACTATACCTTTAGAGATACTATTTTATCTCATCACAGGAGTGAGATACTTTTACTTTTATTTTAAAACATCTAAATTCAGTAAATTTATACCTTTACCATAAAGCCAAATTATCTCGCGCTAAACATGTGATAAATTAAAACCGCTAATTTTAAAGTCTAGGTAGTTTTATATTCTGTGTAAAATAATACGAAAATCATTTAAATTGACTAAATTAAACTGCGTAAAATTTGTATAAAAATTAAATTAATTTAGATTAATTTTCTTGTTTTTAATATATACTCGTAATATTGAATAATTAAGAGTCGATCTGTTAGATGCAAATCTAGCTTATTGCTGCTCTAATAAGAGCACTTATGGAGTTTATATATTAAGTTTGATTTTAAAGCTTTTCTTATACTTTCAATAGTACTGGTGATTATTCGTTATGGCCTTACATATTAATATATTCTATCACATTACTAAAGTTAATGTCATTATTTATATGCACTTGTACATTCTTAGTGAATAGGTCATTCAGCAATCATTAATAGAAAAAATGGGGGGGGGGAAGTTTCCTGCACTGGTTTATGATAAAAAAAAAAATTTAGGGAAGTTTCCTGCCCTTTTTTTAAATTTTTAAATTTTTAATTTTTTTTAATTAAATTAATCTTTATAACAACTATCAACTAATTTCCTGACTAATTTCATTGTTATAATTATAATTTAGTTTATTAATCAATAGTCAATATCTCTCATTAGATTCCAAAAATTCTGACATTTTCATCTGATATTTGTAGGTTCTGTCTCTTAAATATTATATTGCTTTACTATAGTAATTCCAAATATTGTATCCAATTGTTATTGTAATTCTGATTCAATTTATCTTGTTCTTACCATGCCTATATAATGTTAGACTATATTTTCTTGAGCTATTTCAATGTTGAAGAATATGCTCTTAATATTTAATGTGTCATAAAAATATTAAATTTGTATATTTATGTAAAATTTATTAAATTTAACATAAAGAAAAAAACAGTGCAGGAAACTTCCTCGAGTGCAGGAAACTTCCCCCCCCCCGGAAAAATATTAGACAATTTCTTAAGTGTATAAAACCTAAATAAAAACTCCCAAAAAAACTTTTAATGAGGTTAATATTGATAAAACAATTAACAAAAGAAATAATAATATCAAAATGAAAATTTTCTTATAGTGAAATGACAGTATAATTTTTTTTAGCAGATGCTCGTTTATAAATATTAAAATGAAAGTCCGTTTATTTAGCGTTATATAGCCTAATATGTGACTGACTATTATTATTTATTGAATATTTATTGAGCATTAGTTTCCCTAATTGTTTTTATTTGTGCGAACAAGGTTTTTAATAAATTGGATAGTAGAAGGTAGTTACTATAGCTGGTATGAATTGAAGAAAAAATCATAGTGAAGTCTCCAATTACAAATACACAAAGTGTCTTTTATGCTTAAACTTTTCTAATCTTATGTGCTTTATATTTCATTATAGATGTAAACATAAGTAATAATAAAAATTAACTAAAAAGTTAGAATATAAGCAAAAAAATATGAAACTACAATAAAAATTATGAGTAACTTACAGAATATTTAAAATCTAGATGATTTTCCAATTTAAATTAAGAATTCTGAAATAAGATTCAAAACCCCAAAACCCCTTAATGAGGTTTATAAGTGCTTTGATTTGTAGGGGATTTGTTATGGGTAGGGGTTATTAATTAAATGCGAGACAAAAATAGCAAGCTTTTGGGGTCAATTTATGATGAATAGTATATAGATTTAGTGTTTAAACTGCGTTATGGATGTGATATGTATAGTGAATAAGTAAAACCTGTACTGAACTATAAGTCTATTGCAATGCTCTTAAAGCGTAGTCCATCAACTGTTCGCTCTCACTGCTTGAAAGCTGTGTAATTAAAGCAACATTAGCTGAATTCTTAGCGTAAGAGGAAGTCAAAGTTTCTTTAGAAGAAGCATATTGACTATCTTATTAATGAAAAAACTTTGAAGTATTGGGCTCACTTCTCTCTCGACTAACGAGCTATAATGTTTCACCGCCAGTTCCCTGAGTAGAAGATCTCTGCATAATCTGTTGCCAAACATTTATAAACGAAACGGTATATCTTATAAAGGTGTAAATCGTATCAAGAGAGTAATTGATTTCACTCTGTCATTTTACAACAACAACTTAAAGTATATTTATAATTAAATGCAGAGAGCCTAATAGAATAATATTAAGTTTATTATGCTGACGAGGCTGTGTTTACCTTCAACACTTTCATCTAGAAGTCTTGGTATAAGAGGCATAGTAATATAGAAGTATATGACTAGAAAGTCAAGGTATAAACGATGGCAATTCTTTGAGGAATTAGTGAAGATACTAGTTTAGAAACTTATGTTATTCATCCTCGCTCTATTAAGACAGAGCAAGTATATATAGTTCTTAGAACAGCTGAGAGAGAAGTACCCTGAATAAGAGATAATACTGTTTGTTGATAATCTTTCTGTTCATAAGACTAAAGAAAACAAGGAAGAGTTATGAACAACTTAGAATAACGCCAGTGTTCAACGTACCTTACAGTCCATAGTTTAATGGAATTGAGTTCTACCGGGGTATATTAAAAGGCCATTACAAGAAACTGCTGCTCTACCACTTGATGCATGGCCTACCTATCGATACAGTTGACTTTATTAAAAGCTCAGCGAAGAGAGTAGATAATTAATTGGCTTAAAAGTGTGCTAAAGAAGGGAGAGTGAATGTATATAAATAAGTTTTGTAGTTAAGTTAATGAATATATAAGTCACATTTAAAATTCTTTAGAGAGGTGGCTTCTCTTTCTTTTCTTCTACTTCTTGCTTCCCTCTTCCTAAGTTTCTTCTCTTGCTGCCAGCTCCAGCATCTATGTTCATTGACTCTGGCGGCTAAATATTTGAATAAAGTCTCTTGCTAACTTCATACTTCGTCTGCGACTTTCGGTCTCTGTGAAGCTTGCTCTATTCCTTCATCAAGAAGATGCCTGTTCCAGATTTTTCTAAAGAGTTAAGCTACAAATCTTACTTGAAATATAAGGGTGCTTCTGCAGCTCTGATAGCCAGCTCTCACTTATCTTGATCCCTTGTTTGTCCTTATCTTCTGAAGAGATGCTGTACCTTTTCTTATGAGATTCTTGAATAATTTCTGTCAAGTAATCACCTTTAATTGTTGCAAGTATGCCAAAGAAATAGTTTCTTTCAGGTAGTTTATTTGACAACTGCTTCTTAGTAGGCAGGTACTGCGAAACCTCTGGGTCATTCATAGCATCATCATATAAGTTAGTCACAGAGATTTCTGAATAGCTTGGAATCTCTGCAAACTTCACATCTTAAGTTTTCAAAGCTTTCTTCTCTTCGCAGAGTATTGCTCTAAGAAATAAAATTTTAGTACCTTCCATCGTTGGCAAGAACAAACCAACTACATAGTTAAGATAAGTTACTATGAGTTCATTACCTTGCTGCACCAGGTAGCGGTGCAAATCCTCCTTGCTTCTTAAATCTTTGAATCAATTCTTGTGCTTGCACTCTTTTCATTGCATCATTCATTGACTCCATCTTGTTTACAGATCTAATAAATGATATACAAATTTAAGTTTATTGATTTCAATTATATACCTCTGTAAAACTTACTATTAAATATGGGCATCCTATAGGAGGCAACCTCTTAGCAGGATATGGAGAAGGTTTTGAAAACTGGTTTCAAACTTGAGAGATTGATATCAATTTCTACTGTTATAGTTCCATATTTTTAAATTTAAATTGGTACGTACTTAATTAGGAGCAGCTCCTAAAATGCTAGTACTTAATTAGGAGCTTTAATTAATGCTAGTACTTAATTAGGAGCACCCTAATTTTAATCACATATTGACAAAATACCTCCTAAAGCAGTACGTACTTAATTAGGAGCAGCTCCTAAATTGGTACGTACTATAATCAACTTATTATTGAAAGTTAAAATGGTTACTTTATCACCCAGATTTAGAGCTGGATCGTCTCTTAGCACTCATATTTTTTCTATAATACTCTTGAAACTTCCCTTGAAACTTGTAGGCTTGCAAAGCTCTCATACAAGCTCTCAGTTATAGAGGCAGTTTTATAATTTTAAATTCAAATTTAAATATGAGCGCTAGCATTTTAAGAAAAACAACAGCACTTCAATCAAACTAAATGAGACTAACCTTTGGCAGCAATAAAAAGTGTGATAGCTGTGAGATGAACTCTCATAAGGAACTACTGGAGCTATCACTTGAGGTCTCTGTTATTAAAATAGAAATTAATAATATAAAATAAATGGCAAACAAGTGTGTTTGAGACAAAGAGGAGGAGAAAGGTATTAATGAAATGCCTATACAAACTGAAGAAGTCGAAGTATACTTTTGTGAGTAGTGTGAGAGAGACTTCGCTCATAAATCTAGTTGGTATAGGCATATGAAAGAGCATAGAGAAGCCAAGCCCACTGTATGCTTAAAGCATGATAAAATAGATGGAAAGTATGATTGCTTTGAGTGGCATAAGCAGTATTCTCATACAAGAGATTTGAGGAAGCATCTTTTAAAAGCTCACAAGAAAGATTTAGAGATTGAAAAGTATGAAGTTGAATTGAAGCTACTGAACAAAGAAAAGCAAGAGAATCTTCGAAACTTGTAGAGCTTGAACAAGCTAGTGAATCAGAATATGTGAAGAAATCACGCACCCTACTAGCATCCGAAATCACAAAGATCATTAAAATTCAATATAAAAAGATTCCTGTTCTTGCCTAAATTGATCAGACACTTCACTTTAAAGCTACCTTATATTAGATGACTCCTTTGATAAGAAAGTTATCAATGATCATCAGTCTGCATACAAGGTGTATCCCTTCAACTATCTCTTAAGTGATGATAAATACTCGATGGAGTTTACAAATGAGTATCAAGTACTCACTCAAGCAAAGTTCAAAGAGTGTAGCTACTTAATAAAGTTAGATGCTGTTCTCTTTGCCAAGGATCATGTTGCTTTCAGACTCCCACTCTATGAAATGACCCTAAGAGATTTCATTACAGATCAAAGAAATCATAAGTAGCTTGGATAAATAGCAACTCAGACCATACAAGGTATAAAAGAGCTTCACAAGTTAGGGTTTGTTCACAGAGATTTGAAGCCAGAAAATATAATGATAAATTTCTCACCAGTAAGAGTAGCAATAATCGATTTCAATAGAGACTAAAGAGTGGAAGTATCAAGGCTTGGAGCTGTAATGGGAACTCAAGGGTACTATCCAGAAAGAGAAGACTGGAGAGATGGTGACTTTTAGTGGGATGTGTGGGCTTTAGCAGCAATAATAATAGAGTGAGATATGCCTCGAAACGATTACTACTCAACAAGGTGTGAGAAGGATGCTAAACAAAGAATAAAGCAATTTATTGACAGAACAAGAGTATCTAAATCATTGAAATCAATGGCAGAGTCAATAATAATAAAACCAAACTCAAGATCAGACATATCAATAGAGCAGATAGAGTTGTGGTTAAGTAAGATAAACTTCAGACCTTTACCACATGATCCTAAGGTGCATTTTGAGTGATTAAATTAAATACATTTACTATAAATTTCACATTAAAACCTATTAATAACCCCAACCCCTAACAAATTTCCTACAAATCAAAGCACTTATAAACCTCATTAAGGGGTTTTGGGGTTTTGATTCTGAGAATCGAAATCAGTATTAAGAAATATTTTTTCCTTCGTGGCATATCCGTTAAACTATCTCTTAAGAATGATATATCTTAGATAGATTTAATAATTAACATAAAGTACTCAATTAAAAAGATTTAAGAGTTTATTTACTTCATTTAGCTAAATGCTATGTCCTTTTAAAAGATCATGTTAATTTCATGCCCCTTCTCTATGAAATGACCCTAAGAGATTTCATAATATGTCAAAGGAATCATATGTAGCCTGCTTTAATAGCAACTTATACCTTACAAGGTTATAAAAGAGCTTCACAAGTTAGCCTTTGTTCACTGAGATTGAAACTGATAATCATATGATAAACTTATTTTCAGTAAGAGTGATATTATTTGACCACAACATAGCTTAAGGTTGAAGGAACTTTAAGACAAGTAACTCTAATGGGAATTCCATGCTATCAACCAAAAGAAAGATTGGATAGATGGAGAATTATAGTTAGATGTGTGGGCTTTAGTAGTTATAATTAAAGAGTGTAATATTATGCCTCATAATTATTACTACTCTACAAAATAAGAGAAAGAGTCTAAGCATAGAATAGCTCAGTTCATATTATAACTACAGACTCTCAATTCAATAAAATAAACTTCAGACCACTACCGCATGATTAAATGGTGCATATGAGTGATTAAATTAAATAAATTTACAATAAATTTGCCACCCCTAGCAATTCAATTCAAATCAAAGCCCTTATAATCCTCATCAAAGTATTTGAATAAGCTATTTTATTTTTGTCAAAGTTTTATTCGTATGGCAAGTTAGATACTATATTTGTGAGATATTTTTAGTTAGATTACTAAATTTAAGGAATGAGATTTGGTTTGAAATATAATCAATTATTCTATTAATTTTATTTCTCAATATAGTGTTTACTTATTAATTAATTGTTCCGAACGTGGCCGAACAATATACCTTGAACCCAATATAATGCACTTGTTTTTATGGAATTTAAATTCTCACAGTCTGAGTCGCTTTGCTTCGAGATATCTTATAATCATAAAGTAATAATTTTATATCTTAAGTATCATAAATTTTCTTAAAATCTTTTCTTTACTTATAAGCACATAATAACATATACTTTTCATTTATCAACGCCCGTCAACGAATTTTTATTTTTACTTTTCAATGGAAAATCTTAATTTTATGAGTAACTCGTTTATATAATTTGGATCACATCAATTCAGCTAATCTAAACAAACTAAATGATAAATGTGTTTTTGATTATTGATTTATAAATATTCAATTAACATATAATTCCTTTTTACAAAATATTTTAAAGCATTTTTAATGTTTTTAATATTTTTATTTATTATTATATTAAAATGTTAATTGCTCGGTATGGTACCAATCTTACCTGTAACTATATAATAGATCATCTCTATTATGCTAAAGCCTTCTTATTGTAGACAGGAGGTTGCTGGGTACATTGCAATAGGGGCCAGGATTCAATCTACCTTTTAAGACAGTGAGCTTAGTAATAAGATTTCCCTGCAATTGATTATCTAACTAGTTTGAGTTCAGTTTCTTAGGTATTAAGGAACAGGTTGAAGTGGTGCTCAGCTTTCAAAAGTGAAAAAAGAGAACAATAAAAGCCAAAGATAAGGATTTTTCTTCCACAGTAGGTCGGATTAAAAAGATTACAAAAGCGAATAGTCAGAGACTACTAGTTCAAAAGCTGTGGAACACGGTAAGAGTTTTCACTAGCTCCTCTTAAGTACGAGCCCTGTTTTGAATAACGCTCTTTCGCAATCCTTAAATTTTGAATGTAGTTCTTTAACAGAAGGAATAAAAAGGTGTGCGATAATTTTTAGGAGTTTTTTTGATTATTTAAGAGACAATAGATTTATACCCTTTTTCTTTAATTTCCTAATCAAATTGTGATTAATATAAAAAATATAAAAATAAGATATTTATTAAATCAAAAGAAATATTTAATTTAATCTTCTATTTTTAGAAATGAATATATAATAACAATAATCTTGTTAAACTTTGGAATTATATAATTATATAAAACATTTTTTTAATTATTATCTATGGTTCATAATCTCATCATGTGAGGTTGGAAATAACTTCTTTCTTAATGAATAGTTATATAGAATAAAAAATTTATATTTGGGTGTTGACTCCAAGGACTTCTAAAGATCATGGATGACCATGACGTCCATGATTATAAGGATGTCCCAAAGTATATATAAATGTAAAAAACTAAAATAATAATGCAAATTATTAGAAAAAGAATCTATTAAGAATCTTATCAGTCAGAGTTCTAGGGGTGCAACCTCTGGGGGGTAGATCCCATACTATGATACCAAAATGAAATAATTAATACCAGGGTTCAAGGGAGTGCAGCCCTTTGTAGAGGTTTGAAGGCTAAGTCTCCGAATTTTTTATGATCGTGATATGTATGCATAAGTGAAATAGTAATATTTTATTGTTAAGTTATAATTGTTAATGATGAATAAAATTTTATTATTTCTTAAGAACTTGTATGTATTGCATATATGTTCATACCTTTAATATAAATTTTTATTTTTTATGTTATCTTCTCCAAAATGCCTCATAGAGATAATCTTCAATAATGTTATCATTTTCAGGCTTTGTATTATAAGTATGCTTGATCTAATATTTAAGGACTGTTCAAGGACCTTCGATCAAGTTTGAGTGCTCTTTAAATCTAACTAATTTCCATTTATATAATGGATATTTTATAGGTGTTTATTCCCCATTTCTTCCTATTTACCCCTACTTAAGGTTACCATCCATCTGTGTTAATGTTAGTATATTCTGTCACATTTTATTGTTAAAGTTGCTCGAGTTATATTTTATAGTTTAAAAATTCTTGCATCACTGAGAACTTTCTCTATTGACAAAACCACCTAAACTTGCCTAGTTTAATTTTTATCTTCGGGAAAATCATATTGAAATGAAGTGTGCCCACTTAGCCTAGTCTATCTTACATCAAGTTGTATAATAAAGCTATCGTGTTCAAGCTTTAATTGTGTCTTAATAATTCTTCTAGCATCTCCGAAAACTTACATACAGATGCAATACAGGTTTTAATAAGCTTAGTTTATAAGATATCATCGACAGTTTCAAAAATATTTCTAGAATTAGGAAATAATTAAACTGGATCTCTCGCAATATTTTCAATGGATATGCATTAAGTTAAGAAAATTTAGATCATTTTTAATAGTTTATCTAGAGTGACAATGGTTATTATCACAATCATAAAGCATAAATCAATACACTTTTCAGAAAAAAAGTATACTTGATATGTAGTTATGATTGACATTTCAAACATAAATGTGGATAGTATGCCACATCCCTGTAATTTTAAAATTTATGCTTAGGTATCGTGTATTATGTGATTTTGTATAAATTTTTATTAAAATGACTTCATGTGTATTTATGTTAATTAATTATTAATGATTAAATAATCCTTCTTCAATTATGCATTTTATCACGATTATAAAAAATATTTCGAAGACTAAGACTTTAAATCACTACAACGGCTGGCAACTCGTTTAGAAGTATGGGATCAACACTTGAACCTGTCTGAGATTTCACCCCTAGTACTCTGACAGATAAGATTCTTAATTGAATCATTTTCTGATGTTTCACATAATTTCTATACATTTATATATCATTTTGGACATCCTGATGATCTTGGGAAGTCCTTGGAGTCAACACCAGTATATTTTAAATAATTTATTTTTAAAAATACTTTTTATTGTAAAATTGTATGGCATTATTATTTTTTTGTCAAAAAGAACATATTTTAGATTCGAATATATAGATCAGCAAAAAAAAACTATCTTTATTTAATAGTTCTTTATTTTACAAGTAATTAAAAAAAGCAAATAAATTAAATATAAAAATTAATAAAAAAAAGAGAAATCTTTAATAATTAATAGAGGGAGGGAAAGATGTAGCCACAGAAGTAAGTAGCCAACTGGAGAAGGAAACTACAGATCTACGCACAAAACAGCAACCAAGGAGAAAAACCCTCATCCCAGTAAAAGTTGGAGAAATACTTCGAATATTCAAAATCGAATTCGTAAAATTCAACATTTCTAAACCAGAATGTTTAGTTACATTTTCGGTCTTGGCAATAGCCGACAGCTCGAATTTTATCAATCTGCTAGACTAGCTGAAGGATGGAAAATGAATGAGAGGTTCGCAGAAAGTCAGCGGACTAAAAAGAGAAAACAGATCATTAGTAACAAAAGACAAGGAATTAAGAAGACGGTAGAGATAAGATTATGCCTGTAGAATGTCAGGGGACTGAACTCGAAACTCAAATAGGACTAGTTGATGAATGTCATTGATGGCGAAAATCCATTTTGCATAGCTCTTGATGAAACAAAATTTTAAAGTCTTATTGGAATTAATAATTAAAAATATAGCTCAAACCTAACTATCTAGAAATGGAGGAGTATTGGTGTTAAACAGTGGGAAATATTAAATGAAAACAATAAAAATTCTAAAGCAATTCGAAGCTTAGAACTTATTGAACGTGTGAGGATTCCCACTTCACATCATGACAGCATACATACCCCCATACTAGAACGAAGAACTAAAGGAACTAAAAAATAGAATGATATTCATGATAAAATCTCTGATAAAGAAGTGCCAGAAACAGAGAATAATAGTGATGAGAAGCTTTTACTTTAACATTAAAAATCTAGGGAAAAGGTTAAATAAAGAAGTACTGAAAGAATCTATTCCTGAAGGGTGGAAACTCATACAAAGGGGAATTAACTTTATTAGATTTTCACAAATATAGACACAATCTATTTGGAAACGTGTCAACTTTGACTAACTGATCATAAGCTAGCTTGAGTAAACCTCAGAATTATATACTAAGAGGAAAACTTAAAACTAAAAGACAGGGAAAGGACAATTAGAATCACTCATATTTTGAGGTAGCGTTGGAAACATTTATTTAAGATGGGAGAGATCTCTCACTTTGGACTTGGACAATCCAATCTAAAAGTGTTTCATAGAAAAGATGGAAAAAGAAGTAAGAGGGAAGAATTGGTATTAAAGCCTCCAGAAGGGACTAGGATCGAACTAGACTAATGCGTTTCAAGAAATTAAAATAAGGTGGAGAGAAGCAATCAATGACTTGGAAAAGTGTTTGAACAAAAACGACCTCAAAGGAATTTTTATCTGGTGAAAAGACAAACGAAGAGCTAAAAAGATTCACAACCAATCAAATGAATGACGATCAATGACGAAAGAGTAGAAGGAGGGAAAATACGAGGAAGAGAGTCGTAGAGTTCTACAATCAAATATTTAAAGAAAAGAGAGAGGATAAAAGTTAAATGGAAACCAAAAAGATGTCTTTATGTTAGAAGAGTAGGAGATTTAAAGATTATGTGAAGAGAAGGACGTCGAACAAAGTATATAAGAATGCAACTTCAATAAAGCGATAGGTCCAGAAGGTTTTGACGGAAAAATGTTGACTAAATCATAGAAAATGCGAGAAATAGTTTGTAAGAAAGTATCATAATGGCTCAATGAATAATAGGTTCCTTAATACATCAAAGAGGGAATGCTGATTCTTTTAAATAAAGACCAGAAGTAATCCTATCCGGAAGTTAGCAACACAAGACCAAGAGTAGTCAACTCATATCTAAGTAAAATTGTTGAGAAGGTGATTATGAACAAAATCAATGAAAACAAAAGTGGGTTGTTATAAATTGGGAACTAACAAAACGGTTTTAAGGAAAGTAAAAGCACACATGTCAATCTGATAAGGCTCCTTGAACACATCAAATAGTCCAGAAGGAAGAGCAAATAAATATAGACGTAATTACTAATAGACTTACAAAAGGCATATGACTCAGTCTGGAAAGACAAACTAATATAAATTCTTAGAGGAAGGATAAGTTGTCATAAAGACGTTAAGGAAGTTAGACTGATAGAGATGTTATGCACAAATAACAGAATCTCATTTGAGGAACTGGAGATAATCATAGAACAAGGTGTAGTTTAAGGAAGCTGCAAGATGCTCTGTTTTCCAAAAAGTAATTAAGGTCCCTTATTAAAAAAGGCAAACTGATTGCATTTGCAGATGAAATACTTATTAACTTGAAAAGACCCATAATATTTTAAGAGGGTTATAGAGTGTTTCAGGGAAATAGAGAAGTCCAATAACATAAAACTAAACACTAAGAAAACTGTATTCCTGAGTGTTGCACGAAATTTTGGAAATAAATTTCAAATAGAAGGGATCAACAAAGTGCAGGAAACAAAGTAGCTAGGGTTAAATATATATTTGAACACACAAACACTATTAAAAAATACTTGGAATGAAATTAAGTAAAAAACAGAGTTTTAAAAAAAACTTACGAGTTCCAACAACCGCACAGTCAGCGACACAATAATGATGGCACAGATAAGATAACTAATGATTTAAAATTACACACCACTAGTCGCGGCACAGTTCGTAATGCTTGAAGAAATTGAAAAAAATTGAGTTGTAACTTAAAAGGATAGCTTTCAGATCTTGAAGGGACATTCAAAACCCCAAAACCCCTTAATGAGGTTTATATGTGCTTTGATTTGTAGGGAATTTGTTAGAGGTTGGGGTTATTAATAAGTTTTAATGTGAAATATATAGTAAATGTGTATAATTTAATCACTCAAAATGCACTTTTTTATCGTGTGGTAGAGGTCTGAAATTTATCTTACTCAACCACAGTTCTATCTGCTCCATCGATATCTCTGCTCTTGTGTTTGGTTTTAATATTATTGATTCTGCCATTTACTTCATTGATTAAGACACTCTTATTTTGTTACTAAATTGTTTAATTCTTTGCTTCGCATCCTTTTCACACCTTGTCGAATAGTAATAGTTACGAAGCATATTGTACTCTATTATTATTCCTGCTAAAGCCCACACATCCCACTAAAAGCCACCATCTCTCCAGTCTTCTCTTTCTGGATAATAACCTTGAGTTCCCATTACAGTTCCAAGCCTTGATACTTCCACTCTTCAGGCTCTGTTGAAGTCGATTATTGCTACTCTTACAGTTGAAAAGTTTATCTTAATATTCCCAGGCTTCAAATCTCTGTGAACAAAGCCTAGCTTGTGTAGCTCTTTTATAGCTTATACTGTTTATGTTGCTATTAAAGTAAGCTACTTATGATTCCTTTAATTTGCAATGAAATCTGTTAAGGTCACTGCAAGGAAGTCTGAAAGCAACTTGATTTTTAGCAAGGAGATCAGCATCTAGATTGATTAAATAACTACACTCTTTAAACTTTGCTTGAGTCAGTACTTAATACTCATTAGTAATCTCCATCTAATATTTATCATCACTTAAGAGATAGTTGAGGGATACACCTTATAGGCGTATTAATGATCATTGATAACTTCTAATCAAAGGAGTGTTCTAATATAAGATAACTTTAGAATGAAGTGTCGAGGTCAATTTAGACAAGAACTGGAATTTTCTTATAATAAATTTTAATCATAATCTTTGTGATTTCAGATGCTATTAGATTGCTTGATTTCCTTACACATAGTGATTCACTTGCTTATTCGAGCTCTACCGCTTTAGAATATTCCCTCGATTTTCTTTTGTTGAGAAGCTTCAACTCAACTTCATGCTTTTCAATTTCTATGTCTTTTTTGTGAGCTTTTAAAAGATGTTTCTTCAAGTCTCTTGTATGAGAGTACTACTTATGGCACTCAAAGCAATCATACTTCCCATCGATTTTGTCGTGCTTTAAGTATACAGTAGGCTTGGCTTCTCTATGCTCCTTCATATGTCTATACCAGCTTGATTTATGAGCGAAATCTCTCTCACACAGCTCACAAAAGTATACTTCTATTTCTTCAGTTTGTATAGGAATATCATTAATACCTTTCTCCTCCTCTCTGTCTCCCACACACTTGTTTGCCATTTATTTTCTATTATTAATTTCTATTTTAATAACAGAGACCTCAAGTGATAGCTCTGGTAGTTCTTTATGAGAGTTCATCTCACAGCTATCACACTTTTTATTGCTGCCAAAGTTAAGTCTCATTTAGTTTGATGGAAGTGCTGTTGTTTTTCTTAAAATGTTAGCGCTCATATTTAAATTTGAATTCAAAATTATAAAACTGGGATGGGGTGTATACAGCAGGAATTTTCTCAAATTCCGGATCTGTATCTGGAATTTCAATAATATCTCTGGAATTCCAGATGCATATCCGGAATTCCATATATATCTTATCTGGAATTCATAAACATTTTTAATTTACTTTTAAAAAAAACTCATTAAAATTTATTCATATAATTAATTTATATTTCATATTAATATATACCAATTTTTATAATATATTATTAAAAAATTGGTTCTAATTAAAGAATTAAATTAAATTAACATTGAAGTCCCTCTAAAAATTCAAATCAATTTTAATATTGATAAAATGTAAATAAAAAATGATTCCATAAAGTTTAATAAGCTGAAATTGCAATATTTCTTGATTTATATACATTTTTAGTAAATTAACAAAATAGCATTCATTAATTCATACAGCTAAAGAAGTCTTTAATAAATGTGATGTGTTCATACTAAAGTTGCACTTTGATTAAACGGATTCACTTATATAAATAAAATAATAATAACTTTCATATACAAAATCAGCACAGCTCTCATCTCAAACCCGTGTACAGTATGTCATACCAGTAAATGTCTTAAGCTCTTCCACAAGGACTCTATTGAATTAGAGTTATATTATAAAATTTTATTAACTCAGTACTAAGACGGCGTGTATTGACCTGTCTTAAACTGTTATTTGAGATATAATGATAGGTCATATTAAATTCTAAAGTTTACTCCAATCATTAAATTACTGTTTAATAATATGATAATTTTAAATTATTTAAAAGTATGTTGAAATTAGTGAAAAAGAAAATGAAATACAAAGACAACTTATTAATTAATTATGACCAACTACTAAAACTAAATCACTGCTCTACTAACTTTTCAATCTCCTTAATAATGGCTTCCACAGCCTTTTCATGCTCATCGGAGTAGTTCTGATCTCTGACCTCCTGTGCCTTGGGCTCGATGACCTTCGAGTGCCAGCCTGCGAGTCTCCCAATCTCTGCGCTTGACGATTCCTGAATCAATAGGGTGAGAAGACTCAAAACCCCAAAACCTCTTCAGTAGTTTTATAATTGTTTTGATTGATGAGGGTAATGTTGGGGATTATGGTTTATTTGGGTTAGGAAGCATCTTTTTCACTATAGTTTTGAATATATGAAAGTTTTGTATGTTCGAGTTTTTGATATTCGCCTAATATGTTTTCAAGTATATGTTTATGTCAAAGCATTTTTATAATAAGAGTTTGATTATTAAATATATTTTTTTCTCTTTTACATTTTTTTCATAAGTAATCTATGAAATTGATCGTTATAATGAATTAAGATGTTTACATCAATAAAATTTTAAAGCATTTTATCAAAAGAATTTTTTATTTTTCGATAGTAAATTATTTTTTAATTCTACTCTATAATTTCTTATCCTTTTACTTTTATGCTTCTTTAACAATTTATAATCAGTTAAGAAGGAGTCTTGTTGCTTAAGTTAAAGATAAATAAAAATTATTAGTAAAATGAGCGATTTCTTATACATTTCGATCTCCATTTTTCCCATTATTTTGTCATAAAATGAGTAAAAATGTATTTCAAACTTGAAATATTGTATTTCTAACATCACCACTAAATTAAGCACCTATTAAATATGGGTATCTTATAGGAGGTCAACTTAAATATCTATTATGGAGAAAGTTCAAAGAATTGTAAACAAGTTCTACAGATGGATAATAAATTTGTGGCCTTGATTTCCATTAAAATAACAATTAATTGAGCTAGTGCTTAATTAGGATGAGCTCCTAATTAAGTACGTACTTAATTAGGTGTTTTAAATTAAGCTAGTACCTAATTAGGAGCACCCTAAATTTAATCATAAAATCATAAAATACCTCCTAAATCAGTACGTACTTAATTAGTAGCAGCTCCTAATTCAGTATGTACTGAAATATTTCCAATTAAATTTTCATAATGGAGATCCAAAAAATGAAGTTTTGTTTTTTTCTTAAAAATAACAAGGATAAGTAAATGAGCCATAACAAACAAATATTTTTCGATATTAAATTTTCTCATATTGAATAAATATTTACAGAAATTTTCTAAGAGTATAGGCATGATTTTAAATAAGGTAACTAAAATTTCATCTATAAAAATAAAAAATGAAAATGAATCTATCATCCAAAATGAAATTAATCAAAAAGAAACCCTAATCCCCAACATTACCCTCATCAATCAAAACAATTATAAAACTACTGAAGGGGTTTTGGGGTTTTGACTGCGGGGCATGAGGGGGCACCTCTGGTAGATCTTCTTGATGAAGGAGATCACTTCATCCTCCGAGGCTTCGATGACGTCCCTCAGCATTTCCTGGAGCTCCAGGGTCTTCGACTGGGGTGTGGCCTTCTTGTATCCTTTGGAGTCATTCTTCTTCCAGGACAGTTCGATATCCTTCTTGAAATCAAAACCCAACAAAACCCTTCAGTAGTTTTTTATTGTTTTGATTGTATGAGGGTAATGTTGGGGATTAGGGTTTCTTTTTGATTAATTTCATTTTGGATGATAGATTCATTTTCATTTTTTATTTTTATAGATGAAATTTTAGTTACCTTATTTAAAATCATGCCTATACTCTTAGAAAATTTCTGTAAATATTTATTCAATATGAGAAAATTTAATATCGAAAAATATTTGTTTGTTATGGCTCATTTACTTATCCTTGTTATTTTTAAGAAAAAAACAAAACTTCATTTTTTGGATCTCCATTATGAAAATTTAATTGGAAATATTTCAGTACATACTGAATTAGGAGCTGCTACTAATTAAGTACGTACTGATTTAGGAGGTATTTTATGATTTTATGATTAAATTTAGGGTGCTCCTAATTAGGTACTAGCTTAATTTAAAACACCTAATTAAGTACGTACTTAATTAGGAGCTCATCCTAATTAAGCACTAGCTCAATTAATTGTTATTTTAATGGAAATCAAGGCCACAAATTTATATCCATCTGTAAGAACTTGTTTACAATTCTTTGAACTTTCTCCATAATAGATATTTAAGTTGACCTCCTATAAGATACCCATATTTAATAGGTGCTTAATTTAGTGGTGATGTTAGAAATACAATATTTCAAGTTTGAAATACATTTTTACTCATTTTATGACAAAATAATGGGAAAAATGGAGATCGAAATGTATAAGAAATCGCTCATTTTACTAATAATTTTTATTTATCTTTAACTTAAGCAACAAGACTCCTTCTTAACTGATTATAAATTGTTAAAGAAGCATAAAAGTAAAAGGATAAGAAATTATAGAGTAGAATTAAAAAATAATTTACTATCGAAAAATAAAAAATTCTTTTGATAAAATGCTTTAAAATTTTATTGATGTAAACATCTTAATTCATTATAACGATCAATTTCATAGATTACTTATGAAAAAAATGTAAAAGAGAAAAAAATATATTTAATAATCAAACTCTTATTATAAAAATGCTTTGACATAAACATATACTTGAAAACATATTAGGCGAATATCAAAAACTCGAACATACAAAACTTTCATATATTCAAAACTATAGTGAAAAAGATGCTTCCTAACCCAAATAAACCCTAATCCCCAACATTACCCTCATCAATCAAAACAATTATAAAACTACTGAAGAGGTTTTGGGGTTTTGAATGTAGGAGGTCGGCTCGCTGGCTTGCCACCACCTGCCAGTGCCAGGCCAGGTGAGCCTCGTCCTCGTGCTCAACTGGGGCTCCCGACTTCTTCATCAACTCCTTGAATCGTGGCAGCTCATCGTAGGAAGCGAAATGTAGGCGGTAGAAGATGTTCTATCAGTGTCGTATTTAGCGCTGAGTGGGAAGAGAAGTCTGTACCAAGTCTTGTTCTAGGCATTCTCCTTGCTCTTTTCATCTCTGTATCTTTTGTAGTAAGTTTGGAAGACTATCTTGTCGTTGTCATCGAGAGCCTCTTGAGGAACCATTGCTGGGAGTGGCTTCAGGTCTGGTCTTGAGTACACTCATCACATTGCTAAGTCAGGTCACCTGGTCTTGACATTGGGGTTTTGGAATTCAGGGATTTCAGTATTGCCAACGGAGTAAGGGGCGGAAGCTCGACTGGGGGGCGCCCAGGGGCACCACGCGATTCGTTGTCTTCTGGAGCACGGGGGGTAAATGTCCGACCAAGACATCTACTCCAGGGGCCGAGATATCTAAGCATCTTTATTTTCTGGACCACCCTATGGCATAGAGCGAGCGCTTGGGGGGCACACTCCTTGGTAATGGTAACGATGATGCTGATTGTGACAATGTCTCCATCTACGAATCTCCCAAGCCTACGAGCCTTTTCCTCTCTGCCCAGAGCCTTTTCCTCTATCTTGCTGTGCTGGACGCTAATGCGGATTCCTCAACTAGGCCAAAGATTTCATTTAAGATGGAGTGCTCTTACTAATAGGGGAGAAGAGGAATCTTGATGTAGTGTACACTGCGCGCTGCGCTCGTTGGCGTCTCAACCAATGGGGTCCCACCCACTCTGGCACTTCGGAGCTCTTAAACGACTTCTTCGCACCAAAGGGAACTGGCTCAGATGCCAAGAGAGTTCAAGTTGATCAATGTCTAGGAAGCAGTGAATATAAGACTTTCTATCATTATTACTCTTTCAGTCCCTGCGTTTATACTAACAGTCTCAGCTCAAACGAAGTTGCCACATCATGCTCTTCTAACTCACAATGCACCAAGGACTACTTGATCTGCACATCCATCAAAGGACAGTACTGAGGGCGAGTGATTCGTTTGCGTGAATTCCATTTAGAGTGAAGAGAACATGTGTTTGTTAATGGTAGTTTGTTTGATTTAGTTTTAACGTAAGTATTAAATAGGGCCCCCACCTCTAACCTTGGGCACGCCCTTTAACGACTCTAATGCTTCTTATCACCAAGCGCAGGATCTAAGGCTCATATAGGGTCCCCTTCATTCACGATTGGCGTCCTCAATGCAAGCTCAAGGCTCTGCTTCCCAGCATGGCGCTCGATCTCCTTCGAAATGTGGACCCAGTGGTGATTGACTGTGTGTGCGTTGAAGAGGATCTTCAAGATCTCGGCGAAGCTCTGAATGGGGTGCTCTTCGAGGGAGATGCTTTACAGCAGACATGCAATCTTCTGGGCCAGCTCCCACCAGCTCATCAAGGGCTCTCCGCCCAGCTCAAGGTCCATGCCCGGCGGCAGCACGGAGGGCGACAGCTGCACCGAGGGCGAGGTCAGAGGCGGCTCGTAGTGGTCCTTCATGTAGGGCTAGGTGTTATCCATGGAGTCTCAGTCCAACAGCTGGAATGAATAAATTTTAAGTCTGATTAATAATATTAAAAGTCTTAAATACTCACTTTTAAAATTTGGTAGCTAGTCGATTATTAACAAGGGTACTAATATATATATATATATATAAGGGCTTCCATCACAAATCAACAAGCTACCAAATTCCTATAATAATTTTTAATTAATTCAAATTTAAATTTATTTATAACAACCACCTTATTCAATCACAAATCATACTTTTATATATTTATATTTTAAATGTAAGTGTTTCAGTAGATTCGACCAATTTACTCTGTCATAGACTTTGTACACATCATGGTGCAGTGTGCTATTTCTGTCTTTAAATTTATATTAATTATTAAACTGTTTATAAATATTTTTATAATTTAAATGAATAATTAGGTTTTTTATAATAAATAAATATAATTATTACCGTCACACGATGCTTCAATATGAGCTTCAATGACATCATGAATTCTGTTGGGCACGATATACAATTTCGTTTTTGTCATATCGTTCTTTTAAATAAGGCCTAGCACCCAAATCTACCGTCGATTGATGTAATAATATAAATATAAATAATACAATTAATTTAATTTTAAATAATAGTGAGCTCTTAATCTTGCAGACCCGAGAAGTGAGACCAGAGGGTCTAATCGTATTCTAATAGTTATAATTTGTAAAATAAAAAAATAAATTTTGATATCTCATAAATTTCAATTAAATTCTATCTATCCTTCAAGGAGATAAGATTCTTAATAAATTCTCAAATATTTGCTAACTCTACATAAGATATAACTAATAATATTTTATATTATATTTATACACCGCAAGCCTTACTATATCTTCAGAGCGGTTGTTTTACAGATTCGAACGTTATGGTCTGTATATAGCATAAAATATTTTTTTTAATTTATAATTTTTAATTCCAATATTTTTTTTTTGATTATAAATTGTATTACTGTATGTTATTCTTATATTATTTTATTGATGTTACTTCAAATAAAATATGTTTTAATAAATTATAGGATATATGATTATTTAAGATTTATATTTAATAGGTAAATTTTATATTTATAGCTTATTTATGAGCTGTGACGTATTAATACCGTGTATGTACATTTAAAACATGATCCGAGAGAACACTTATTTTAAATTATTAAAATAAATCATTATAAGTTGTTATATAAACTTATAAGGTTATGTTCGATGGGCAGTAAACAGTAAGGTATTGCTTTAGATGTAATTTCTTAAAGCATTGTTTAATTTAATTTTCATAAATATAAAAATTAGAAATATTTTTTATAATTTTTAAATATAATACTCTTTAATAACAATTTACTAATCAAATTAAGATCAGCTTTTATTAATTTTTATATTAATTCATGGTTATAAATTAACTTAATCTGAATTAAAATTATTATAAACTTCTTTACTTGAGCATCTAACAACCATACCGTCCGAATAGCTCTTGTCTTTGTATAATTTTAGATTGTACTAGCAGCGTTAATAGGCAACAATATATAAAATAATAATAATTTATCACTTAGTTTTTTATTTTGCAAGCGGTATTTACAAAAAATGGGTCTCAAGGAGAAGTTATATTTTATTAAAAAAATTATAAAATTAAATTCAGAAATTTTAATTTAAATTATAAGTTGTTTATTTTAAGTGTGTTACTTTATTATTAATATAGTACTTAATGATAAGAAAAAAAAAACTTAATAATAAAAATAATATATTTATATCTAGCTATTATCTAATTATTCATTATATCAATTAAGTCATGCATACATCTGGAATTCCAGTATCATTTTGGAATTCCAGATATATCTAGAAATTCCAGTATCATTCTGGAATTCCAGATGTATTGGATCTGGAGCTCTTTTACAGATCTGGAATTTGAGAAAATTCCAGTGGTAAACACCCCATCCTAAAACTGCCTCTATTAATGAGAGCTCATATGAGAGCTCTGCAACCCTTTAGTTTTCAATGGAAGTTTATAGAGTGTTAGAGAAGAAAAATGAGCATCAGTAGTCGATCCAGCACTAAATATGGGTGAGAAAGTAACCATTTTTACTATCATTAAAAAGTTGATTATAGCACATACCCATTTAGGAGGTGCTCCTAATTAAGTACGCACCAATTTAAATTTAAAAATGTGGAACTATAACAGTAGAAATTGATATCAATCTCTCAAGTTTGAAACCAGTTCTGAAAGCATTCTCCATATCCTACTTAGAGGTTGACCTCCTATAGGATGCCCATATTTAATAGTAAATTTTACAGAGGTATATAATTGAAATCAATAAACTTAAATTTGAATATCATTTCTTAGATCTGTAAACAAGATGGAGTCAATGAATGATGCAATGAAAAGAGTGCAAGCACAAGAATTGATTCAAAGATTTAGAAGCAAGGAGGATTTGCATCGCTACCTGGTGCAGCAAGGTAATGAACTCATAGTAACTTATCTTAACTATGTAGTTGGTTTGTTCTTGCCAACGATGGAAGGTACTAAAATTTCATTTCTTAGAGCAATACTCTGCGAAGAGAAGAAAGCTTTGAAAACTTAAGATGTGAAGTTTGCAGAGATTCCAAACTATCCAGAAATCTCTGTGACTAACTTATATGATGATGCTATGAATGACCCAGAGGTTTCGCAGTACCTGCCTACTAAGAAGCAGTTGTCAAATAAACTACCGGAAAGAAACTATTTCTTTGGCATACTTGCAACAATTAAAGGTGATTACTTGAAAGAAATTATTCAAGAATCTCATAAGAAAAGGTACAGCATCTCTTCAGAAGATAAGGACAAACAAGGGATCAAGATAAGTGAGAGCTGGCTATCAGAGCTGCAGAAGCACCCTTATATTTCAAGTAAGATTTGTAGCTTAACTCTTTAGAAAAATCTGGAACTGGCATCTTCTTGATGAAGGAATAGAGCAAGCTTCACAGAGAGCGAAAGTCGCAGACGAAGTATGAAGTTAGCAAGAGACTTTATTCAAATATTTAGCCGCCAGAGTCAATGAACATAGATGCTGGAGCTGGCAGCAAGAGAAGAAAGAGAAGCCAGCTCCCTCTAAAGAATTTTAAATGTGACTTATATATTCATTAACTTAACTACAAAACTTATTTATATACATTCACTCTCCCTTCTTTAGCACACTTTTAAGCCAATTAATTATCTACTCTCTTCGCTGAGCTTTTAATAAAGTCAACTGTATCGATAGGTAGGTCATGCATCAAGTGGTAGAGCAGCAGTTTCTTGTAATGGCCTTTTAATATACCCCAGTAGAACTCAATTCCATTAAACTATGGACTGTAAGGTACGTTGAACACTGGTGTTATTCTAAGTTGTTCATAACTCTTCCTTGTTTCTTTAGTCTTATGAACAGAAAGATTATCAACAAACAGTATTATCTCTTATTCAGGGTACTTCTCTCTCAGCTGTTCTAAGAACTTTATATACTGCTCTGTCTTAATAGAGCGAGGATGAATAACATAAGTTTCTAAACCAGTATCTTCACTAATTCCTCCAAGAATTGCCATCGTTTATACCTTGACTTTCTAGTCCATATACTATGCCTCTTATACCAAGACTTCTAGATGAAAGTGTTGAAGGTAAACACAGCCTCGTCAGCATGTATAAACTTAATATTATTCTATTAGGCTCTCTGCATTTAATCATAAATATAATTTAAATTGTTGCTGTAAAATGGCTGAGTGAAATCAATCACTCTCTTGATACGATTCACACCTTTGTAAGTGATACCATTTCGATTATAAATATTAGCAGCAGATTATGCAGAGATTTTCAACTCTGCAAACTGGCAGTGAAACACAGAAGCTCGTTGGTGGAGAGAGAAGTGAGCCCAATACTTCAAAGTTTTTTTATTGATAAGATAGTCAATATGCTTCCATAAGTACTTTGACTTTCTCTTAGGCTAAGAATTAAGCTATTATTGCTTTAAAAACACAGCTTTCAAGCAGTGAGAAAAGACAGTTGATAGACTTCGCTTTAAAATGCAATAGACTAATAGTTGAGTGCTGGTTTGACTTACTCACTATATATATATATATATCATATGCATATCGCAGTTTAAACACTAAATCTATATAGTATTCATCATAAATAGACGCCGATAGCTTATAATTATTGTCTCGCATTTAATAAATAACCCCAACCCATAACTAATTCTCTACAAATCAAAAATCTTATAAATTTCACTAAGGGGTCTTGAGGTTTTGATTATGCATGACGATTCATGCTCATAGCAAAGATCATATCACACCTATTCCATAAATTAAATGTAAAAATGATAAATTTAAAGTTTTATGTGAATTTAATCATTTTAACAAGTTGACGGTCGGTTGGAGCAATTGCTGTTGAGCACAATAAAAATGACAGATCATGATCGTCATGCTTTGAATATTCATAAATCATTTTTAAAATGCACTTTGAAAATGTCAATTCACTTTTCATATTTGTCTTCTCAATTCTTACACAAATATTATAGCACAATCTGTAAATGGGTATTGATTTTAGATATTATGCACATTTTGAATTAAAAGTTTCAAAGTTATGTCAGGGTTAACTATTATGTCAGTCCAAACATTACTTTGAAACTTTCATTCGTACATCAGCATGAAAATCTATGAATTAATTATAGTAAAAAACAATTCTCATTTCAATTTAAGCATGGCAGTTTAATTAAAGACTAGCTTTCGACATGACGCTATTAAAACTTGATTATAAGAATTGTCTCCAACAGCAAATAAATTTAAAAATTTTTAAATTCGTTTTCAATATTTTTTCTTGAGTGAATGTTTGTTTGCTGTGAAATTAATGAACTGAAAATGTAGTTCACAATGCTAGTAATTCATTTGAATAAGACTTTTTGGGATTAAGTTTTCCCATCTGCTTTCATATAAGTTTAAAAGAATTAATATTCGAGTGTGTGTCCCAGTCAAGAGTTGTTTAAAACTAATGTGGTGAATCAATAAAAAAGAGAGGATTTCTGTAAAAATAATATATTATGTGTAATGCAGCCATATTATATAATTGGGGGGTGGTATATTCATTGTCATCAGAATTTAGATCGTAATAATCGGAAATGTAGAGCATCTTCTAAATAAATTTAACTTATTGAGTTCGAGCTCAGCTCACTCCTTGATTTATTGATAATTTATTAATAAAAATCTGTAATATTCATTTAAAAGCACATAGATCTCTCCACACATTTACCGCATAGAGTCAAAAACACTCTCATTAAATTGTTGACGCTAATACATTTCTTTCTAAGGAATTTAAATATTTCTTTTTTTTTAATTTAGTGACATGATATTGTCAAATTCCCTGCATTATAAAGGGCAGTTTACGAGGACACAAACTCGAGAGAGTGAAATTTATTATTATTTCCTAAATGTCATGTATTATTTTTCTTTTCGATATTAATTGGCATTTAAGTTCAAAGTTTCACAATCAAATCCTTAAATTTTTTATATGCTTATCTTATTATTTACTGTATGTTTTTCCATCTTTTTTTTTTGCACATTTTATTTTTCTGATGTCATTAATAAATGCCATTTTGTATTTTTTTGTTTTTTGTTATCTAATCCTATTTTAGTTTTTTTCATCACTTTTTGAATCTTTGTATCAATAGTTTTTACTTAAAGTGATATTATTTTTATTAGCATAATATTTTTTTGTGTTAGCTTAACTTTTTTCTCGAAGTTTTATCACCTATTCTATTATTTATAAAACAGGTCATTTTAATCTCATGCTTCACTGATATTGGTACCTGTTATAATTACTTAATTTCCCAAGTTCTTTTGTTTCTTTAACTTATAATAACACTTCTTGAGCTGGTATTGACGTTAAAAATGGCAGCAAATATACGACTTGATCATGGAATTCAGAAAAGCCTAATGTATTCATGGAGGAGTGTTTAGACGACACTCGAGTTTACGATGACCACACCTGATACTACCATTGGGAAGATCGTGAGGAAGAGCATTCAGCATTGTTTTTATCCAACAAATTAACTTCCTAATAACTTAACTTACTAACTATTAAATTTTAATTTAACAAATTAATTTGAATGAAAAGATTAATATCTATTAATAGAACAGTATAAATAAATTAAAATTACCTTAATATATATATATATATATATATATTTAGCAGTTAGAAATCTAATAATTGAAAAAGAAGATGATTGTTGTAATAACTTCTGTATCTCAAAAATGATGTGAATTACTCATTTATTATAATTTTTCAAATGACATTTTTTAATAAAAACATCATGAATATAATTAGCAACTTAATATAATAAAGAGTGATCGATATTTAATACTACAGTCCATTTTAGAATTTGAAAGCCATCTTTAAATCTAGTATTAATTATTAACAAGTAACGATTAAAAATCAATTTTAATTGGGAAATATTTCAATTAGATATAAAAATACAGTTTATATTATAATTATTTCATTTTTGAATATTACTGCGATTTAATATAAAGTATATCAATAAAAAAAGAGATCATTACTTTACTAATTTTAACAATAATTTAAAAAAAATTATTTTTAAATTCCTTTCTTAAATGTATTCTTATATGTAATAATTTTAACTTTATTTATTATTAAATATGTATTTAATTACTGATGCATATTTAATTAAAGTTTAGGTAAAATATTAAAAGAGAATATTTGATTAAATTATAATTATAAATTTAAAATTATAACCTTTAAAAAGAATATTTAGTTAGGATCTTGGGGATAATATAAATAATACAAAACTAGACACCCTAAGACCACAAATTAACGCACTCCTTAATTCTTTTTATTTGGAAGATTTAACCAAATTAAATTTTAAGAGACTACATAAAGTATTATTAAGAAATGACTAACCAGTCACAATCACAAAAAGATAGCTTGAGATTTCAAGAAAAATAGCTGGAGTAATCATAGCCTATGATAGAGGAAGCTCACATCTAGCTTTCTAACCACATAACATAGGTCAGACAATAAAATTTCTGCACGGTAATGCAGGCTTTCAAATAACCCCTAGAAAGAATTTTGTAATATGGAAATTACTTTGAGACATTACTTGGATTTTAACCGACTTCTAAAAGTAGAAAAACGCCATCAGATTTGAAAGAAAATAATTTATAGATAGGTCAGACGACTAGAGTGGCGTATTAGATCAGTATGGTATTTATTAGGAGGCCTTAATCATAGACCAGAATCTGATCAGTTTTCAAAATTAAGAAGAAAACAAATAAGTCCAAGCAAGAACTTTGATCACACAATAGATACCTCATGAGAAAATACAACTAGAAATTACTAACTTAGTACAGCTATCTTCAAGCAGGTAAATTGAGATTTTAAAAATACTGGAAGAAAAAGCACAACAACAGTCAGAATGGAGTTAACAACTGTCGAATGATTGAAACTACTATATAAATAGAATAAAATAAACTTCGATGCGGGCCTTAGAGAAAAATAACCACAAAAACTCCTAAGAAAAAACTGGAAAGAAATGCTTACTTTTAAAATTAGTATTTTAACCAAATAAGATATGGGTGCAATCTCCTTCCTTAAATAAACATACTAATAAGCTCATCAACTAATGAAAAGCTTTGAGCTAGCCCTTTGTCGGAATTTGGAATAAAAATTAATTAGTAACATGTCATTAATGGAATAGATGCAAACTATTTTTATTAATTGGCTATATCCATCAGACCATATAAAATGCGGTGACACAACATAAAAAAACTAGTAACAAAAGTTTGAAAACTTTAAGGCAAAAATTTTCGAATTTTTCAAAGAATCCATTGAAGCAGCTTTTACTATAATTCCTTTTTGTGAAAGCTTTGAAGTATTTCCTAAATTTTCAAAAGAAGATTTTTAATGTGCAAAAACCATACTAAACCTTCTTATCATAAAAGCCTAGATTTTGACCAAAAATTTCCTAATAGATGACATAATGGATTAAAATTATGAAGCATAATAAACTAATTGCTTGCTTACTCAGTAACAAAAAAAATGAACTTGTATGGGAATTAAGATAGGAACTTAAATTAAAAGAAGGAGATAGAGTTTTTTCTGCTTAAGACAAGTTCGATTCTGAGTTCCTATAATAGAAAACAGGAACTAGATAATATAAACCTCTAAATAAATTAAGAATTTAGAGGTAAATTAGTAGGTTAGAATATTCATTTCTAATATAAGAACAAAACGTTAATGTGAGTGATTAACTTTTTTAAAATCTAAAAGGGCTAGACCCTTATATATATTAACATATATCATATCCGGAGGGCCTCTGAGCCCCCGATGTGGATTAATTATTATTATTATTATTATGAATATAGAAATTTAAAACTGACAATATAATTGATAGAATTTTGAATTAACATAAAGTGAAATTTTTTTTTTACAATTGAAAAGGGAAAAATAAAAATATTTATTAATACAATATTTTCAATTAAAAACAAGAAAAAGTTTTTATTAATAATAATTAAAAACAAGTAAAGCTACAAATTAGATAAAAAAAATTTTTCAAAACGTTAAGACAATAAGTAATAAAAAAGAATGAGATACATAGTATTTAATAAAGAAAAGGTTTATAAGCAATTAAAGTTATTCAAAATTATATCTGTTAAAGAAAAAAATATTAAATTGAATATTAAAAACGTGCTTAACAAGAATAAACCATATCTCCTTCATTATAAGAAATGATTTGCTGCACCATAAATTTTAATAAGAGTAAATAATAAATTATTATTAACATAATATTTTACTTTAAACTTTAGCGTTGCTCCTATACGAATTAAGATTAGAAAACATTTGGGGTAAAGCATAAGAGTTACTTCAATTATATTTCATTACTCGTCATTCATTTTTGTTATCACTCTGTATATCTAATCAATACCAATTTTTTTCATAATAACCCAATTAAAATTCTGTAAAGTTTCCCATATTTTATAAGGTATATTTAGGCATGCATAATAATTGGATATTGTTTTTAAACACTAACAAAATTTCCGAGCTCTTGTTTAATTTCTCATTATTTGATCCATAAATAATCCTCATAACATCAAGACACTAGTCATGTGGCATTGTAATACATTATTTAATTTGATACTATTAACTTAGAATCAATTGCTATGCGAATTATTTATCAATAAATTCACAAAGGCAAAGAAAGTTATTTATTTATATTTTAATGATGACATGTGTGATATTATGAAACAATAAGATAAGTATTAATTAATTTTAATATCTAAACTTGCTATTTCTCTTAAAATTTTAATTGAAAAAAATGGATATTAAGTGTCTTTTTATCTAATTATTTCATTGTGAGTTTAACCTAAAAATATATTAATATTCCATAATAACTCAGAGTTTTATTTCTTCACTACCATAATGAAATCAATGATCTAAACTCTTTTTAGATTATTAGAAATTGTCATTTCTCCTCTGCTTCTTTTGGGCCTTTCTTTGTTCATGTAGTTTGTCGATTCTTTACCGTTCTTTCCGTTGATTATCCCTACTTACTCTAATTCGTCCATCTGTTCTTAAGTTTATGTCTCAATAAGAGCATATCTGATCTTTGGTTAATTTTGAGTAAGTTTCGATAGTATAGATCCTGCTCTTCTGTGATTTGTTTGTCTGAATAGATAACTTTCTACTACTACTAAATTATCTTCTAGGTCACTAAATCTACCATAGATGTCATGTGTATATTTTATAATCATCTCTGTACCTTTATTATGGTGCTCAAATTGTCCATTTATTTTCAATTCCTTTTGTCCACTTTTTGCCCCACGTCTTCTTCTCAAATAGAGACACCATATTTTCCAATCTCTAATTTCTCAAAGCCGATTTTAAGATTAAAGTGAGGTAGTATCTCTCTTAGGCTTGATTGTTGAATCTTCATCTGCTTTTAAACCTATTTGCTTGTTCAGAGGAACTTCCTAATTCTAATTCTATATCAACCCAAAAGCCTCTTGGTATCTGCTTCTTTCTCCTCTGCTGATATCTCATTTTGGTCCTTTTACCAGAACTTTGCTTTCTAGTTGTGCTTATCTTCACTTTTTAAGGAAATTTTTAATTGGTTTATGTAGATTTGCATTAATCTTGACATATTTTATATTGTAAATAAAATCTTAATTATTTTTAATTTCTTTTTATTTAAATAATTATTTTGAAAAATATTATAAAGCTAAAGAAAATAGATTTTCAATTATTTTAATCCAGATATTATATATATATTTCTCAATTTAAAAGAAATATGAACTGTTGAATTATATCTATAAATATCCTAGTTTAGATTTTATATTTAAGAAATTAATTTATTTAATAAAATTATTATTTAATATACTTATAGAAGTATACAAAATTCTTATATAATAATAAAATAATTATCTCACATGTAGTTCTCAAGGGATTTACAAGTTTATAAATCTTAAGGATCAAGTCCTTTTACATGTTACTAAATTCTAATTTATTTAGACAAATATTTAACTACTCTATCTAATTTTTGTTCGTGTTAACTATGGTTTTACTAATAGTCTCTAACATGAGGGTTCTTCCTACATCTATTTTTGTTTATTTGAAGTTTTCTTCTTCAATGTCCTCCCTGTTGTCTTCATCAATGTCGTGTTGATTTATATGCTTATCATGGTATTAACTGTTTCTGTTAGATATTTGAAATTATGTGTATTTAACATCTCATCTTTCGAATTATTAATGTTCTTTTTCATGTTTTTATTTACTATATTACCCTCTTATAGTAGCTATAGACATCTTAATATATTTCCTTTTATCGGTTGAATTAATATTTATCTATTTCATCTGAATTTATTGCATCTATTTTGTTTATAATATGGGTCTTTACCTTCTCTGACTATGTGTTCTACATATTTATGTAACTGATAAGGGGATGAAATTTTCTCTACTTTAAAATACCTTCATCTTTCAAATAAAATACTTTTGGAGTTTTAAGCCCTTTTTAATTGTTAAAATTGATATATTCCAAGGTGTTTCTTGAATCTTTATAGTTCATCCTGTTTTATATCAATGGAAAAGTGATTTATCTAAGTTCAGGAAAGGATTTGATTGATTTCCTTTGCTAAATAAAGATATCTTATTAACTTCCTTGTGGGTTTACTGGTGGTTGAGTTATTACATTATAATAACTTAGTAAATCAATGGTTGCTTGACTTTCTCTTCATCACTTAAGTTTGAGTTTTGTTTCTTTTCTTCTCTATTTAGTCTATCATAGCAATATATGGAAGTATATTTTGCTAAGTTGATGCCTTGGTAGACTATAGATTATTATTATCATATATATTCATTAAGAACCAGGTCTGTTTAAGTTTTTGGACGCAGCTGTTGCACCCAGTCAGTCTTGCCCCTTTTGTCAGGCAGCAGCTGCCTCAGGAGGTGTAAAGTCCAACTGGATTCGAGGATAATTCTTTTAGGATTTTTAGGAGTGCCTTTTGATCTTCCTGAGTCGGTATAATCGACTATTAGTGGCTAGCATCACCAAAAAGAACACCCTTCCAAGCCAAACTGAAATCACCATTAATCCTGTTGAAAAAGTCCATTTCTATTGCAATAACGAACCATTAAGGATTCTTTTTGAATATTAGGAGGAGAGGGACAAGGACTTTATTTGACTTGGTTCTTAATGATTGTGATATTCCAGCAAATTATCTGGTCTGATGAATAATTGGTTAATAGGTTGCATAGGTGAATGGTTATGACACTCCATTAATCAGACTTTGATTAGGTGCTAGTCGATATTTCAATAAGTTTGCAATACTCATCTGTGACATGCCATCTTGTTTTTTGGTACACGCTAGAACGTGATATGGACCTATATTAAATAGAAGTAGGAGTTGTCTTTAAGTTTTCAGAATATGAACGTTTAAGCTGAAGTACAAATATGTGTGCTTTCTTAGAAATTTTTGTGATTTTTTAAGTTATTTAAATGATAGCTAGTTTCATGAGTTTCTAGCTTGTAAGGAAGTTAATGAAAATCCCTTTAACTGATTGTTGTGAGCTTGACTCATCACTAAAGTAACCAGATAGGTTATAAAGGTTAGCAGTAAACACCAAGTTATGAGGATTAATGATCTTTATCGATTGTTGAGTCTAGCAGGTATCCCTGATGATTTGAGGTTACGGTATGTATGCTAGTTCGACTAAAGCGATATAAGTACAGTAAACTTAATTAATACAGTCTGGATAGAGGTATATAAAAGATTTTTAATCAATTCTCATTAGAACAAGTTTAGTGGAAATATTATGGTATATTCAATTTAATACCTTTTAATTTAATAATTTCATAGAGTATTATAAATGTTAAAATATTTTATCAACTTCTAAGTATAATATATGTGTGAAAATATTCTTTTAATAATGAAGTGTTAAGAATTAAAGTATTTATTTTCAGAAAGAAATTGGTAAAGTAAGGATTTCATTTGTATATGTAGATAATGTCTTCGTTTAAATAATTAATTCATTTTTATGAATTAAGCTATTTATTATTGAGCATCCTTTTTAGAAACGATATTCATAATTAAATATTTTTATGCATTTTTGTTTAAATATACCATACTTTAATTAATCAACGATGAGCATTTAAAAAAACTTAGAGCATAAATTAACAAATATATTGATAAGCAACTATTAAGCTGATTTTACGACAAAATATATATTCATTAAATGCTAGAGATAATATTTATTAAGTTTAAATGTGGGACCACTTTAATTATGATCAATATGAAAAGTTAAAGTTTATTATAATCATAAATTTATATTATTTGATGTAAATATATTTAATTAATCAAAGATATTTTAATAATGAATTTGATATAGACAAAAACCCTAAATTTAAATGCCTCATTCTAGATGATGAAGATACATCCCAGAAAGCGCTGATTCATATCGTCAAGCAGGCCTCAAATTATACTGTATTCCTTCTTTTTACAGTTATACTAATTCAATTTTATCTTAGGTAAATATATTTTTGAATTTTAATAGGGTATACACTTGATATATCGAAAGATACATAAATTTGTTGCACAAAACTATTTCTGTGTTCATTTATAATTTGCATTATTTTGATTTTTAAATTAATTTCATCTTGCTGATGATTAATTTAAACTTTCTTAATATTTATATCAATAATTAATTTTTATTTAAAAAAAATATTCAAACTATTATAAAATTTGTGGTTTTATCTACATAAATTCTGATAGAATGATTCATAATAATTTTACAGGATATATAATGAAGATAGCAGTGGATGGTAGGAATCATATACGCTGATGAACCACGTGCATTTTTATTTCATTCTATATAAGGCAATTTAAAGGAGATTTAAAATATAGTATCTTTTTTTATTTGTTGATGATAGAGCAATATAGAAATTACCTGACATTTTTAAAAGTTATTTTGATAGAAACTCATATGATTGAGGCTTTACTGTATGTCATATGATATTTTTATAAATTAAAATGAATGTCTTATAGATTTGAGTTAATTGATTTGGTTGTTAAAATATCCGTACGAAAAATTATCAATCTAATTACTTTGAAATACATATGTTATGGGTTACAGTTAAGCAGATTTGTGACACAATAATCAGATAAAAATAAACTAAATTGAAATAAGAAATCAATTTTTTCTCATTCAAATATGAGTTTATGTAATATGTTATTCTTCATAAAATGAGTTCTTGTTATCAAAGTTGAATTACAATCAATTATTCATATTTAATTAATCATAACATGTTGAAAACAATGGATCATGCTAGCTACATTAGTGAATATATAATTTCTATATGCATCTAAAATTTTCATTTTATAAATATTTTGGATATAAAATTGTTGTAGGTAGATTTTCTATTTGAGGTTGCAGACGATTAAGTACGAAGAATTTTAAACTTGAGTTTAAAAGAACTTGTTAATTATCAAATTTAAATAATTAAAAAAGTAAAGTTCTTCTTCCAATTCTTTCAAGTGAATTACAATTATATTTTACTATCTGTTTTATCAAAAATATCAATACTTTTATATTGCTCAAGAAAAAACAAACCAAGAAAAAATTATCTAAATGTATTGCATTAATAACTATTACACAAAGAAATCGAAGACTTTTTTTAATCAGTTTTTTAGATTAAAATTTTGGTAAAAATTCAAGATTCTGATAGTTTAATATGAATAATTATTTAATGAACTTATAGATAATATCAGGAATTAATGAAGTGAAATTTATTTAAAAAAATACCATCTTTTGCACATTTTTACATTTGATTATGGTTAGCAATTAAAAATGAAGTGATATAAGGAGGCAAATATGATATAAATTCTTATTTCTATGTTTCCTTGAAGTGATTATCAATAAATAACTAAATGATTTAAAGGATTGTTGAAAAATTATTAGATTTTATCATAAATATTCATGTTGTCTTAATTTTTATGATTTTGCTGAAAATAAATACTTGAGATGAGACAAAACTATAAATTTCAAATTTATGAAATGCATTAGATTTAGGATCATGAGATAGACTATTAACATTAGAATTTAATAAAAACTTAATTTAAATATTTTTACTTAAATGCAATAAATAATTCGTAGTCATAAAAATTTGGAAATTAAGTAATTATAAGCTATAATTTTTTCTAAATATGCTAACTTATCAATTTAATCTGTTTACTTGGACTGTTTAAGCAACTTTAAATATTGAAATTAAATTATAAAATTATTTGTGATTTAATTTTAAAAAAATTAAAAAAATAATTTGTTGAATCTTTTACCAAAATATTTTTATGATTATTATTAAAAAAAACCTTTTAATTAATGCGTTTAGGTAAAGTACAAGAACTAAGATGATGAAGAAGGTGTTAATTAATAATGGAAATTGAGTGATTAATCAAGAAAACTATGTCTCTGAGATAACTGAATGAGATAAGAAAATATAAATATCTTTTAGATATATAATTTGATATTCTAATATAATTAAACTCTTTTATTCAATTACTTATAACCCTGAAGGAGCGATAAATAGCATATCTAGAGAGAACTATAGGTAGAAATAATAAACTTAAAGATTAAAAAGACGATATACTTGAGACTCATAGGGGACATGGAAGTAGTGATAATCTGAGTTTCGCTTTAAAATTAGTAAAAGAAATTGCTAAAAATAGATCATCTTGAAAATTAAATTAAATTAAATTAAAAAAATGGAGTGTATGATTTTAAATAACATATTCAAAGGAGATCGAAACAGCTTGACGAACTAATTACAGAAAAGTGAGAAAAGAGCATAGCTTGAGTAAGGTTGTGACCAATCAAGGCAAGGATTAATAATCAGATCCAGAAATTACTAATTATGCAATGCACATATCTATTTACTAAGCAACAGAATTACCAAGTAAACCAAAATTCTAAATCTTTGGTAGTTGCAAAGATCTTTTATTTAGAAGCAGGATAAATGAAAATTCGAATAGGAAAGATTAGGATATATTTTAGAAAATAATGATATGAATAGAGCGAAGTAATATATAGTGAAATAATTCAATTAAAATTATTGAATAGAGATGAGAACTGAAAGCAACAATTAGGAATAATAAATGTATATATTGGATGATATGGCTCAGTAATACATTCCCTAAACATATATGAAACATTTAATAAGAAAGTAGATTTAAAATTTAAGTGAAATAGAAGAATAATTAACAGCTAGAGGGGTGTCTATATTATGTTGATCGAATGCCTAGCTAGACTAATTTGATAAAGTGTTGAAATAAATTGAGAAGAGTGCATATGGTGACAATTTGCTGATTCTTGAATAGGAGAAATAGTTTCAAATGATAGCAATAAAGATAATTGAAGAAATGAAGGAGTAGATGTGAGATCAGAGAAAAATCTAATAAAATTGATAAACTTAAGTTCAAAATGGAAGTTGTAAAAAAAATTTAATCACCTTTACTGTTATTATAAATTTTAAAGGAATTAATTACTGTATATTTCTAAATAATTATAGCTCAAAGTAATTTATAAAAATTTATGTTTTTTTTTATTTAAATATGTTATGGCTATTTTTCTTTCTTGCAGTCTATTATGGTATTAACACAAAATAAATTGCCTTAAAATCAATTCCAATTCGTGAATCTATCTTCCATAAATGTTTAAAATGTTATAATTTAAATTTTTTTAATTTTCTATTACAGAATTTTCTATCTATAATTAAAATAAATTCATTAAAGTACTTAAACTATTTATTATAACATAATGGAGGAAATAAATTATATAAATAATTATGAGAGTATATTGATTTTCATTAACTGATACGAATATTATATTCTCAATGATTTTTAGTTTATCTTTTTTTAACTCTATTAATGACTTTTATAAAAAATCATTTGTCATAACTTCTTTACTCTTTACAATAGCCCTAACCTAAATTTCCACAAAGTTATTAATAATTACTAAATAAAGACAACTAATACATTTGATTCATTTAAGTAAAGGCAAATTATTTTTTTTGGGAGTTTTATTTGCTACGTACTCTTAATATTTATCAGATATCTTACTTTTACATGAAGTTGATAATTTATTGTTTTTATTTATACATATTTATTTCTTTAGTGATGCGCATCTTAGCTATTTTAATGCTTTAAAGGGGTAAGATCATTGCTCAATTATAAAATACATTTAATATTATAATTAAATTATTTGTATGAAATCTTATTATAATGACCCTTAAATATTGATAATGCTTCGATTCATCTTAGCTTCTTATCTTTATTCTTAAACTGCTATGGTTAGGTGCAAAATGATTGGTGAAGTAGTATAATAAACAAGATTTATTACTGCTCTAACTGTGTTCTTAATTGGTTAATGAAACTTTAGAAGAATATTAAAAACTTTAAGTTAAAATATAATTTAAAGGTTAAAACTTAGAGTTTTGCAGGAGTATGATCACATATTCTTGTTATTAATTAATTAATTTATTAGAAAGTTTTAATCTTTAAAAGAAGAGAATAGTAAATAAACTTAAAAGAGTTTTTAAAAATTACTTCGTATAGTAAATGCAAAGAAGATAACTCATTCTAGATAATTAACTGTCGAAATTCATTGATTACATAGAAGTATATATAAGATATCAATTTGTCTGCCAAGCTTAATATTTTTATAATAATTGCTTAAAATAGATTGACCTAATTATTAAGAATGATACTTAATTAATAAATTATAGTTTAGTTAATTTGGCTACTGATGAAAGACTAAGCTGAACATTCAAGTTTAATGATATATATATATATATATACATACCAGTATACACTCAAATATTATAACTTCATGATTTAAGCAATATAACTGCTAATTGAGCTATAAATGAAGTTTAATAAACAAGCTCTATACACTTCTAATAAATTCCGTATTATAATTTCTCTGAAAATTAAGAACTAAAATATTTTTGAAATTGAAATAGACCTAATAGAGTCAATTTTCTTATTAACTTACCTTGATTAATTTAAAAGTAAAATTAAAACTAAATAGACTGATTTGCTATAATTATATTGATAACGATTCATTTCACCAGCCCAAAATATCAACACACGTTTTACTGATTCTTTTTATTTACAAACTAAAACTTTAGATCGAGACCTTCACTTATTTTAATATGATTGACTTATAATAAAATATTTCAGATATTTTATTTTAGTGAGACAGCTGCACCAAAACAAACATTACTTTTTTAAAGTATCTACATATTATTGTTATTAATGGTTATATTAAATCATATATTAATTAATTCATTAATTAAGTCTCATTGATTATGATTCTTAGAGACACAGTTAAGCCTTTAAAATGAGAGAATTGTTTTTAATGAAAATTATTAAAGAGAAGTTTTTGACATAAGCATCATATATTAGTGAAACTAATATTTTATGCAAAGATTTTATGGTTGAAGAAACCTATTAAAGTTTTCTCCCACTATATCTTAGAATCCAAATTTACCGCTATATGTCTACATCAGCTTTATCTGAAGGCATCTATTTCGGTAAATATAGGAATATCCAGAGGAGAAGAGTTTGATAAATAAATATAAAATTGTTTAAAATAGCTAATATAGCAAGCACTATAAACATTAAAATTATTTTAAATGTTTCAATTTCTTTAATTAAGTTGATAAATATCTAATATATTTAGGAACTATCAACCCAAAGCAGTGATAATAATAATATAAATAATAATAATAATAACATCACACTGAAATCTTTTAGGGCCTCCCGATCGATAATATATAATTATATGTTAAGGATCAAGCCCTTTTAGATTTAAAGTGCCTAGTTCTTGAGACAACATTCAGCTCTTTTCTTCTTGAAGATGATTCTAGTTTTCTTTGACTTAATTCTCCTAATGTTTATAGTTCTAATAATTAACTTTTCTTATTAGTTTAAAGTTGTCTTTGGAGTTGGAAGTCTTGAAATTGACATCGTGTTCCTTGCAATATTTAGTATATAATACATGTTTATTAAAGTGCTACAAATATTCTTTGGGTTATTCAAGTTACTGCCTTTGGAATCATCCCCGCTTGATCCTTAGTTTGGTTTTGCTATTTATTATTGATTAATTTAATATCAAACATCATTAAGATTTCTTTCTTATTTTAAATTTATGTTGTGGATCTGGTCATGCTGTCGACTTTTATATATTTTCATTTAATAGTTGTCTTACTTCTGATGATTAATACCAGCCATAAAATTAGAAAATTAAAGGATATGATGACTCACAAGGGCCTTAGCTGGAGACTCTCTAATAGAGCTTTCTACTACAATAAGGCCTGCAGAGGTAGGCAGGGGGTTGATGGGTTCATCGCATTAAAACCCCAATACCCCTTTCAGTAGTTTGATTGAGTTTTTGATTGATAAAAGTAGACTATTAGTTCATACTTTATTAGGGTTTTAATAGGGTTTATGTAGGGGTTTAATGTTTAAATATTAGTAATATAAGTGAGTATAACAAGCGAGTTTTTGAAATATTTCACACAAACATAAGCTTAGCGTCATGGGGCAGTTCCCTGAATTTTATCTTCCTTAGTTGATGTTTGATTGTTTCTATTGTTTGTTAATTCTCTTAGCTTGGCTTGATAATAGTTGAGTATGCAAGTTCTCTGAGACCTCCATTTATTTTATTTTTATCGAGATCTTGTTTGATTCTCTGCTTAGAATCTCTCTCACCCCTGCAGCTAAAGTAATCGTTTCTTGGCATGTCACTCTCATTATTATTACTGCTAGAGCCCAGATATCCCATTAAGTGTCTCCATCTCTCCAATCCTCTCTCTCTGGGAAATATCCAGGAGTGCCGTATACATTTCCTTATGCAGAGGCTTGCACTCTTTGAGCTCTGTTGAAGTCAATAATATAAACTCTAAGAGGCTGAAAGTTCATCATGATGTTTTCTGGCTTTAAGTCTCTATGAACATAACCTAGCTTGTGAAGCTCTTCAATCCCCTCAACTATCTGCTATACTATCTAGCTAATTTATCTCTGACATCTATTGTCAGATAAGAATTATCTGTAAGTCATTTCAAGTAAAGGAAGCCTGAAGGCTACATGATCTTTACCAAGTAAAATAGCATCAAGCTAGATGATATGCCTGCACTCATTTAACTTTGCCTTTTAAAGAGCATAATACTCATTAGCAAATTCCATTTGGAACTTGTCATCAGCAAGGAAGTAATTGAAAGGATATATCTTGTAAGCATATTAGTCATCAGTAATGACTCTCTTCTCTATTTTATCTTCAAGAGTGAGGTAGCTTTCTAGGCAAGAATCTAAGTCAATAATTTTTAATATAGGAATCTTCATTGCCTCTATTTTAACCATGATTTTATTGATCTCAGAGACTGGAAAGTTCTTGACTGCTTTCTTCATTTTTACTTACTTCTACACTTCAACTCTAAGAGACTCCACTGGGTTTCTTGATCTTCTCTTTTAGAGGAATCTATTCCCTGTAGATTCATGATTAAAGACAAAACTTTAATTGTGCTTTATCTTTAAGTGCAATTTGAGGTCTCTGGTATGAGAATATGGCATCTCACAGAACTCACAGACATACTTCCCATCTTTCTTTTAGTGCTTGAGATATAGGCGAGGTATGTCATTGTGCATATCTCTTTAATGTCTCTTATAAGATGACTTGTAAGGAAAACTTTATTTAATTCTTTGCATTGATAATCAACTTTGGCTGGTATAATTTGAAGATAAATGGCGGGTTAATTAATCTCTTCTTCAACCTATGCGGCGGCCTCTTGGATGACCTCCTTAGTTACTTTTATTTAAATCTGAAAGCTGGACTCGTCAAAAGTATCATAAGTAGGTTCCCACTGAGTGGAAGCATATCTGTTCTCACCTTTTCTTGGTTGCTGGAGTGGTAATTATTATTGCTTTGATCCAAGTAATGCCGCTCTTCTCAAAAGGTTAGCGCTCATTTTATTTTGCTGAGATATTATAATATAATAATGATAAATTCCAGCTAGGTATATTATAAAAACAGAGTGTTAGGCATCCAGGTAATTACTTTGCTGAGAGGGAAGAAAAATGAAGCATCATAAACTAATATGATTTGACATTCTTTATGAGAATATTTTACTATTTAGCCAATGAAGTTTTGTTTCTTTAGGAGTTCCTCCAAATCAAGTTTGAACTTAATTTGGAGGATCTCCTAAAATAATTAAACATTATTAAGAGCAATTTAATGAAATAGTTTGATAAAAATGGAAATAAATCTATACAACTTGCAACAAGTTTATCAATGCTTATCCGCACACCTTTTCAAGGCTGACCTCAAGTATTTCCTCTCTATATAGTAGTAAGATTTTAATAAACTTAGAATCGATATCCATAATATTAAATTTCATAAAAATTTCTAGAAAGAGGAAGCAAGATGGAGTCTATGAATGATTCAATGAAGAGAATTCAATCTCAAGATTTAATAGGAAGATTACGAAGTAAGGAGGACCTCTACAGAAACATGGTTTAGCAAGGTAAGCTCTTAACAAGCATTTTGATATTAATCATAGTTGGATTGTTCTTGTCAACTCAGGAAGGAACTAAAATTTCATTCTTAAAAGCCTTACTAAGTGAAGTGAAGAAAGCTTTTAAGACTAATGAAATAAAGATGATTGAGATCCCTAACTACCCTGAAATATCAGTGAAAAATCTCTATGATGATGCTATGAGTGATCCAGATGTTGCTCTCTACCTACCATCAAAGTTGCAACTCTCTAATAAGTTGCCAGAGAGGAACTTCTTCTTTGGAGTTCTAGGAACTTTGAAACCTGAGTACTTAAATGAAGTTATATAAGAAGCTCACAAGAAACGATACAGCATTTCTCCTGAAGAGAAAGAAAAGCAGGGAATTAAAATAAGTGACTCCTGGCTGTAGGAACTGCAGAAGCATCCATTCATCTCAAGCAAGCTTAGACTTCTAACCTTATAGAAAAACCTGGCACTGCTATTTACTTGATGAAAGAGCGTATCAAATTGATCAGAGAGAGGAAGTCTTAAGTTAAACTCGAACTAAGTAAGAGACTCGACAAAGACTTTTTAAAACCTGATGAGATGAACATAGATTCTGGAGCTGGCACTAAGAGAAGAAACTTGGACCCAAGCAAGCCAAAAGAGAACGAAAATAAAGAGAAGCCAAATCCCTTTACGGGTAAATTAATATGTGAACTTATCATTCGCTTAAATCTAAAACTTATTTATAAACACAAAATCTACCTTCTCTTGCTCATACTTTAGTTTTATCATCGCTGACTCTCTTAGAAGCACTCAAAATAAAATCTACTCTATCTATCTTCAAGTCATGCATCAAGTGATAGAGCAGCAATTTCACAAAATGACCTTTCAATAACTCCCAATATAATTCAATTCCATTGAATTAAGGGCTGTAAGGAACATTAAATACAGGTGTTATATTTAGCCTTTCATATTCCTTGATTCTTTAGTTTTATGAACTGACAAGTTATCAACGAATAGAATAATTTCTTAGTTAGCGTACTTATCTCTCAGTTATTGCAAGAATTTAATATATTATTCAGTCTTTATAGAACGAGGGTGAATAACATAAGTCTCTAGGCCACTATCTTCACTAATTCCACCAAGAATAGCATGAGTTTATACCTTAAACTTTTAGTCATAAACTTCTATATTATTATACCTCTTGTACCAAGACATGGATATAAAAGTATTGAATGTAAACACAGCTTCATCTGCGTGTATGAACTGTATATTATGCTCTCAAGACCTCTGCATTTAATCGAATATATATTTTAAATTATCTCTATAAAATGGAACATTAAAGTCAATCACTCTCTTAATGCGATTGACTATCTTGTAAGATATTCCGTTCATTTTATAAATGTTAGCTATCGATTAAGCAGAGATGTGAAGCTGAGGAAATTGGCGATGAAGCATCACAGCACTCTAGGCCAGAGAGAAATGAGCCCAGTATTTAAGAGTCTTATCATTAATAAGATATTCAATATTATGCTGCTAAAATTTTAAGGGTCTCTTAGGCTTTGAACTAAGATGCTATCTCTTTAAATTCAATGCTAATAGACAGTGAGATCTCACAGTTGCTGGATATTTATGGAGTAGCCTTGCTATAGACGTATAATTCAGAACAAGCTTGAGTTATTCACTTTATTCATCACATCCATATCGCAACTTAAACAATAAATCTATATACTCACTGTCATAAACTGACCCCAAACCTCGCATATACTCACTTAAATTACTTATATTTAAACATTAAACCCCTAAAAAGCATGCGTTAATAGTCTACTTTCATCAATCAAAAACTCAATAAAACAACTTCAGGGGTTTTGGGGTTTTGATTGATTAGAAATTCTTTGATCATTGCCTCCAAGAATATTTCGATGACTTCAATGCACTCAACATTTTCAAAAATTAAAATGTTTTTAGATATATTAAAATAAGGCGTTTGTGAGGTCGCTTGTTCTTATATCTGAATAATTATAGAATTGCAAAGCTCAAGCCACCTCAAATTGGCATCGTTTTGTTTGATAAAATGCAAATAGATTTAAACATTTAAAATTGCAATTATTTTTTAACTCCCCACTTTTCGCAAACTTATATTATTATACTATTATTTTACCAAGTGAATCCCCAAATTATTACAATTATTAAAAACCACAGAAATGAATTAAAGAAAAACACCTCCTTCCTAGCTTCACCTCTCATATCTCATTACTTTTATGATTTTTATAGTTAATAAACAATAAGTGCTACTTTTGCTTTAAAAGAACAATTATTCAGTTTTTACTGCTCCCGATAGTCCTCGTTTAGTCATTTCTTTCCCATCTAGGTGAAGGACATCATTAATTTAAAAATTAAATCAACTTAAGAATAGGGCTCTGTAAGATGCAAAATTACTGATATTTGATTTGTTTTAAACCTTGCCATTAATAAATTGATTCCTTTGCTATATGTTGAGACAAAAGCGATATCGATTCTAAACTACACTATTTTAAATGTAAAGCAAAATAAATAATAAACAAGGCTAAGTAAAAATTTATGATAATTTTAAGTATTAAAATAATTGAGCTACCAAACTAGCCTGATAACAGCTTTAAAATTAATTAGTTAGTTAAAGAAAATTTCATTTATGAACCTTTTGAAGAATCAAAACACCAAAACCCTTTCAGTAGTTTGATTGAGTTTTTGATTGATAAAAGTAGAACTATTAGTGCATACTTTATTAGGGTTTTAATAGGGCTTATGTAGGGGTTTAATGTTTAAATGTAATGTATAGTAGTGTGTATTAGAGGGGTTTTATTTTTACTATTCACTCAAACTATTCCTTGGCCTCATGTGCTAATTTTCTAAATTTGATATCTCCTATCCAGTTGATCAATTAGTCTATTGTTTGCTCTGCTCTGTGGTTTGGTCTTAAGATAATCTGCTCAACCATATCTTTCATTTTACCTTTTATCTTATTCTAGTCTAGATATCACTGTATTCTCTGCTTTGAATCTTTCTCTCTCTTACAGCTATAGTAATCATTTCTTAGCATATCGCATTCAGCAATAATTGCTGCTAGAGCCCATACATCCCACTTAATAATATCACCATCTCTCCAGTCCTCCCTTTCTGGAAAGTATCCAGGAGTACTATAAACGTTGCCAAGTCCTGAAGCTTCAACTCTTTATGATCTATTGAAATCAATTATTACTACTCTGAGAGGGGAAAAGTTAAGTATTATGTTCTCAGGCTTCAAGTCTCTATGAACATATCCTAAAGTGTGCAACTCTTTTATGCCTTTGCAAACATTTGTAAGAATAAGAGGTAGCTACTTTGGAATCCTTTAATCTTAAATGTAGTCTCTTAATGTCATTTAATATAGAGGTAGGCGAAAAATAACATGATCTTGAGCAAGAAGTATTGCATCGAGCTTAATTATTAATCTGCACTGTTTATCCCTTGCTTTAGTAAGGACTTAGTACTCATTGACAAATTCCATTTGATACTTGTCATCGCATTTAAAGTAGTTTAATGGATAAATCTTGTTTGCGAACTGCTTATCAGTTATGACTTTTTTCTCAAACTTGTCCTCAAGTATAAGATAACTTTCCTTACATTCTTTAAGGTCATTACATTTAAAATTGGAAGCTTTAGGGCTTGTATCTTCAAATTGATTTTCACTATCTCAGAAGCTGGAAGGTTTCTCACTGCTTTAATAAGCTTATTTTCTTTCTTAACTCTTTGTTCCAAAGATTCTAAAGGGTCTCTTGGCTTTCATTTTTGAAGAAAGACCTCAGCAGTCTCAGGATCTATGACTTCAAACTTCTTGCCATGATGGTTTTAAAGGTGAACTTTTAAATCCCTTGAATGGTTATATTGCTTATTGCAATAAGGGCAAAAATATTTTCCATCTATCTTATCATGCTTAAGATAGAGGTTTGGCTTGTTAAAAAGCTACTCTAAGATATGACGCTTAAGAGCAGATTTATAAGTGAAGTTCTTCTCACACTCTGAACATAAATGTAATGCTTTAATTTCTTTTTTCTCTTCCTCCTCTTCAACCATTTTTATTGGAACTTCGCATTGAATTTCTTAGCTCT